>JAREIK010007035.1:0-105723 GCA_029783825.1 Sapria himalayana
GCTTATAAAAAGAATAAAAATTTAAAAACAAATAATTATTTTTAAGTAATATATTTTTCTTTGCTTTTGAATCATTTTAGGTGTAGATATTATATTTTAAGTAATATCAATCTTATTAATAATAGATTTTTAATTTATTTATTGATAATTATTTGAATATCTATCAAAAAAATTGTTTATATTAAATTTATATGATATATAATTATTATGATTATTATAAATAAATATTGTATTCACTTTTGAAAAAAATTTAAAAATTATTATATTTTCAAAAGTTATAACCTTAAAAAATGAGAAAAAATAATAAAAATAAATTTTTTGTTATTTCATTTTTTAAATAAAACCTATAGATTACTAAATGATTACTTACTTAAATTAGTAAGTTCATAAACCCCTAAACTCCTAAATACATTAACCTTTTAAAAGCTATATTCTACTTATTAAATAATAAATTTCATTTATATTTCTAATTATTATTATTTTAAATATTCATTTTAATTATTTATAGTTTAATTTTTTAGAAAAATTAATTCAAAATAAATTACGAATGAGACAAATAATATTTAAATAATTTATATTTAATAAAAAAAATATAATCTTCAAAAAAGAAGGAAAAATTTAAAAATTAAATATTATTATTTAGTAATATATTTTGATTTGATTTTGAATCATTTTGTGTTATGTAAATATATTTTAATTAATATTTAGATTTTTAATAATAGTTTGTTATTATAATATCTATCATTAAAATTGTTCATATTTAATTTATATGATATATAATTAGTAAGATTAATATAATTATACATGGTATTCACATTTCAAAAAATTTTAAAATTATAATATTTTCAAATAAAAATGTGAAAAAATAAAAAAAAATATTTTTTCTTTATTATTCTATTGTTTAAATAAAACCTATACAACACTAAATGCCTATTCATTTAAATCACTAAACTACAAAATCCCGATACCTTTATATAGATAATCCTTTAAATCTGTATACCCTAAATAACAATTAATAAATCTCATTTTTATTTGTTTTCATTATAATTTAAAAAATTCATTTTGATTGATTAGTTTTTTATTTTTATATATGTATTAAGTATAAAATAAATTATCAGTTAAAAATATAATTTATAAAAATTATTTTTTATCAAAAAATTGATAAGCTTATAAAAAGAATAAAAATTTAAAAACAAATAATTATTTTTAAGTAATATATTTTTCTTTGCTTTTGAATCATTTTAGGTGTAGATATTATATTTTAAGTAATATCAATCTTATTAATAATAGATTTTTAATTTATTTATTGATAATTATTTGAATATCTATCAAAAAAATTGTTTATATTAAATTTATATGATATATAATTATTATGATTATTATAAATAAATATTGTATTCACTTTTGAAAAAAATTTAAAATTATTATATTTTCAAAAGTTATAACCTTAAAAAATGAGAAAAAATAATAAAAATAAATTTTTTGTTATTTCATTTTTTAAATAAAACCTATAGATTACTAAATGATTACTTACTTAAATTAGTAAGTTCATAAACCCCTAAACTCCTAAATACATTAACCTTTTAAAAGCTATATTCTACTTATTAAATAATAAATTTCATTTATATTTCTAATTATTATTATTTTAAATATTCATTTTAATTATTTATAGTTTAATTTTTTAGAAAAATTAATTCAAAATAAATTACGAATGAGACAAATAATATTTAAATAATTTATATTTAATAAAAAAAATATAATCTTCAAAAAAGAAGGAAAAATTTAAAAATTAAATATTATTATTTAGTAATATATTTTGATTTGATTTTGAATCATTTTGTGTTATGTAAATATATTTTAATTAATATTTAGATTTTTAATAATAGTTTGTTATTATAATATCTATCATTAAAATTGTTCATATTTAATTTATATGATATATAATTAGTAAGATTAATATAATTATACATGGTATTCACATTTCAAAAAATTTTAAAAATTATTTTCTTTTCAGAGATTATAACCTTTGAAAATCAAAAAAAATAAATAATTTTTTTTTATTATATAAATAAAACCTATAAACCACTAAAAGCCTAAAAACAAAATTGATAAACTCCAATACGAAAAAACCCCTAAATAATTTAACCATTAAACCAGTATACTATATATAATAAATAATAAATCTCATTATTATTAGTATTCAATATAATTGTAAAAATAAATCTTTATTATTTATTACTTTATTTTTATAGAAATATAAATTAAAAAATAAATTATTAGTGAGACAAATATAATTTAAAAAATTTATTTTTCATCAAAAAATATATAAGCATATAAATGGATACAAAAATTTAAAAATTTAAAATTAATATTTAGTAAAATATTTCGCTTTGATTTTGAATCATTTTAGGTTTTGCAAATATATTTTAAATAATATTTATCTTATTAATTATTGTTTATTATTTTTTATGATCATTATTATAATATATACCAATAAAATAATTTATATTGAATTTATATTATATTTAATTATTATTATTATTAACTTCATATAGTATTCACTTTTCAAAAAAAAAATTAAAAATTATTATATTTTCAATGGTTATAACCTTTGATAATTAGAAAAATTAACAAAAATACTTTTTTTTATTTTATTTTTTAAATAAAACCTATAAACTACTAAATGACTAAATAATAAAATGACTAAACTCCTAATCCCCGAAGCTCATAAATACTCAAAACATTAAATTATTATAGTCTAAATAATAAATCATAATTCTCATTTTTATTAGTATTCATTCTAATTTTAGATATTCATTTTAATTATTTATCTGTTTTTTTTATAGAAATATTAATTACAGAATAAATTATTAGGGAGAGATATAATTTAAATAATTTATTTTTCATCAAAAAAAAATATATGCTTATAAAAAGAGGCAAAATTTTAAAAATAAAAAATTATTTTTTATTAATATATCTTATTTTGATTTTGAATCATTTTAGATTTTACAATTATATATGAATTTATATCATTCTTATTAATACTAGTTTATTAATTAATTTATTGTTCATTATTATAATATCTATTAATAAAATTATTTATATTTAGTTTACATTATATAAAATTATTAAGATTATTATAACTAAATATTATATTCACATTTAATAAAAATTAAAAATTATTATATTTTCAAAGGTTATAAACTTCAAAAATTAAAAAAAATCAAAAAATTAAATTTTTTGTTTTTTCATTTTTTAAATAAAAACTATAAATCACTAAAGATCTAAACAATAAAATCACTAAACTCCTAAACCACAAAACACCTAAATGCTTAAACCATTAAACTAGTATATCCTGAATAATAAATAATAAATCTCAATTTTATTAGTATTCATTATTATTTTAAATATTTATTTTAATTATTTATTAGTTTATTATTATAGAATTATAAATTACAAACTAAATTATGAGTAAGATAAATATAATTTAAATAATTTATTTTTAAAAACAAAAATATAAAGTTATAAAAAATGCAAAACATTAAAAAAAATTATTATTTAGTAATATATTTTTCTTTAATTTTGAATCAATTTGGGTTTTGTAAATTTTTTTTAATTAATATCAATATTTTTATTAATAGTTTATAAATTTAAATTTTGATAATTATTATATTATCTATCAATAAAATTGTTTATATTGAATTTATATGTTATATAATTATTAATATTATTATAAACAAATATTGTATTCATATTTCAAAAAATTTTTAATATTATTATATTTTCAAAGTTATAAACAATGAAAATGAGAAAAAATTACAAATTTTTTTTTGTTCTTTTATTGTTTAAATAAAACCTATAAACCACTAAATGCCAAAAAACATAAATTGCTAAACTCCTAAACGACAAAACCTCTAAATACTTAAACCATTAAACAGGTGTACATTTATAAAAAATCATAAATCTCAATTTAATTTTTATTAAGTATAATTTAAAATTTTTATTTTAATTATTTATCTATATATTTTTATAGAAATATTAATTACAATATAAATTATTAGTAAGACAGATCTAATTTAAATTGGACTAGTATACCCAAAATAATAAAGAATAAACCTCAATATTATTTTTTTAATTATAATTTTAAATATTCATTTTAATTATTTATTTGTCTATTTTTATATAAATATTAATTAAAAAATAAATTATGAGTTAGACAACTAAAATTTATATAAATTAATTTTCATCAAAAAAATATGGATAAAATTTTTTAAAAAAAAAATTTCAAAACAACAAATTATTATATAGTAATATATTTTGATTTATTCTGAATAATTTTAGGTTTTTTTATTATATTTTAATTGATATCTATATTTTTAATAATAGATTATTAATTTATTTTTTGATCATTATTAGATTATTTATCAATAATATTGTTTAAATAGAATTTAAATGATATATAAATATAATGATTATTATAACTAAATATTAAATTCACATTTGAAAAAAATTTAAAAATTATTATATTTTCAAAGGTTATAACCTTTGAAAATATCAAAAAAGAATAAAAATAAATATTTTGTTATTTTAATTTTTATATAAAACCTATAAACCACTAAATGCATACTCAATAAATCAGAATACTCGTAAGGCCCGTAATGCCTAAATACATAAACCATTAAATTGCTATATACTACATAATAATTAAGAAATCTAATTTTTATTTCAATTTTATTATTATTTTTTTTAATTATTTATAAGTTTATTTTATAGAAATATTTATTACAAAATAAATTATTAGTGAGACAGATCTATTTTAAATAATTTATTTTTTATCAAAAAAAATATATATGCTTATAAAAAGATGCAATATTTTAAAAACAAAAATTTATTATTTTGTAATATATGTTATTTTGATTCTGAATCATTTTAGGTTTTGCAATTATATTTTAATTTATATCATTCTTATTAATAATAGATTATTAATTTTTTATTGATCATTATTATAATATCTATTAATAAATTTATTTATATTGAGTTTACATTATATATAATTATTAAGAATATTATAACGAAATATTATATTAACATTTAAAAAAAATAAAAATTATTATATTCTCAAAGCTTATAACCTTCAAAATTTTAAAAAAATCGAATTTTTTTTTTATTCTTTAAATAAAAACTATAAATCACTAAAGTCCTAAACAATTAAATCACAAAACCCAAAAACACCTAAATACTTAAAATATTAAACTAGTATATCCCAAATAATAATTTATAAATCTCAATTTTATTTGTATTCATTATAATTTTAAATATTCATTTTAATTATTTATTAGTTTATTTTTATAGAATTATAAATTAAAAATAAATTATGTGGAAAACAAATCTAATTTAAATAATTTTCTTTTAATATCAAAAAATATAAAATAATAAAAAGAAGCAAAACATCAAAAAAATTATTATTTACTATTATATTTTACTTTGATTTTGAATAAATTTACATTTTGCAAATATATTTTAAAAAATATCTATCTTATTAATGATAGTTTATTAATTTATTTTTTGATCATTAATATAATATCTAATAATATAATTCTTTTTATTGAATTAAATGATATATAATTAATAAGATTATCATTACTAAATATAGTATTCACATATAAAAACAATTTAAAAATTGTTATATTTTCAAAGGTTATAAGCTTCAAAAATGACAAAAATTAATAAAAATAAATTTTTTGTTATATCATCATTTAAATAAAACTTACAAACCATTAAATGCATAAATACATAAATCTCTAAACTTCTATACCCCGAAGCCCTTAAATACCTAAACCTTTAAATACGTAAACCTTAAATATAATTTAAATAATTTATAGAAATATTAATTACAAAATAAATTATGAGTGATAAATATAATTTAAATAATATATTTTTCAACAAAAAAATATATAACTTATAAAATGATGCAAAAACTAAAAAAAATTATTATTTAGTAATAAATTTTACTTTGATTTTGAATAATTTTAGGTTTTTTAATTATATTTTAATTTATATTTATCATATTAATAATAGTTTATTAATTTATTTTTTGATAATTGATATAATATTATAAATAACATTATTTATATTTCATTTATATTATATATAGTTATAATAATTATTATTACTAAATATTGTATTCACATTTTTAAGAAATTTTAAAATTATTATGTTTTCAAATGTTATGACATTTGAAAATTTTAAAAAATATCAAAAATACATTTTTGTTATTTCATTGTTTAAATAAATGCTATAAACCATTAAATGCCTACTTACTTAAATCAATAACTTCTAAATCTCGAAAACCCTAAATAGATAAATTTTTTAAATAGATATATCCTAAATAATAAATAATTAATAATTAATAATAAATCTCATTTTTATTTTTTTCAGTATAATTTTAAATATTCATTTTAATTTTTTATTTGTTTATTTTTATATAAGTATTAATTACAAAATAAATTATAACTTAGACTAATATAATTTATATAAATTATTTTTCAACAAAAAAATATAGATAAACTTATTAAAAGATGAAAAAAATTAAAAAAATATTACATAGTAATATATTTTGATTTGTTTATGAATCATTTTAGGTTTTGTAATTATATTTTAATTGATATCTAACTTATTAAAAATAGATTATTAATTTGTTTTTTGATCATTATTAGAATATTTATCAATAAAAATATATATATTTAATTTATATGATATATTGATTTAATAATTATTATAGCAAAATATTGTATTCACTTTTGAAAAAATTTTAAAATTATTATACTTTCAAAGATTATAACCTTTGTTCATGTGAAAAAACAAAAAAAAATATCTTTTTTATCATTTCATCGTTTAAATAAAACCTATAAATCACTAAATTGCTTAAACAATTAAATCACTAAACTACAAAATCCCGATACCCCCATATAGATAATTATTTAAACGGGTTGACCCTAAATAATAATTAATAAATCTCCTTTATATTTTATTTCATTATAATTTAAAAAATTCATTTTGATTGTTTAGTTTTTTATTTATATATATATATTAATTATAAAATAAATTATGAGTTAAAAATATAATTTATAAAAATTATTTTTCATCAAAAAATAGATAAGCTAATAAAAAGAATAAAAATTTAAAAACAAATAATTAATATTAATTAATATATTTTGATTTGCTTTTGAATCATTTTAGGTTTTAATATTATATTTTAAGTAATATCAATCTTATTCATAATAGATTTTTAATTTATTTTTTGATAATTATTAGAATATCTATCAATAAAATTATTTATATTGAATTTATATGATATATAATTATTATGATTATTATAAAAAAATATTTATTCACTTTTGAAAAAAGATTTAAATATTATTATATTTTCAAAGGTTATAACCTTTGAAAATATCAAAAAATAATAAAAATAATTTTTTTTTTATTTTTATTAAATAAAACCAATAAACCACTAAATGCATACACAGTTAAATCAATAAACTCCTAAACATCGTAATGGCTAAATACATAAACCATTAGACTTTATATACTACTTAATAATTAATAAATCTAATATTTATTTCTATTTATTATAATTTTAAATATTCATTTTAATTTTTTATTAGTTTATTTCTATAGAAATATTTATTATAAAAAAAGCATGAGTGCGACAAAGATAATTTAATTTATTTATTTTTAATAAAAAAAAATATACGCTTATAAAAGAAGTAGAAATTTAAAAATTAAAAATTATTATCCAGTAATATATTTTACTTTAATTTTGAATCAATTTGGGTTTTGTAAATTTTTTTTAATTAATATCTTTCTGTTTATTAATAGTTTATTAATTTGATTTTTGATCATTATTATATTATAAATGAATAAAATTGTTTATATTGAATTTATATGATATTTAATTATTAATATTATTACAACTAAATATTGTATTCACATTTCAAAAAATTGTAAATATTATTATATTTTTAGAGGTTATAACCTCTGAAAATGATAACAAAAAATTGAAAATTTTTTTGTTATTTTATTTTTTTATATAAAACCTATAAACCACTAAAAGCCTAAAAACATAAATTTCTAAACTCCTAACGACAAAACCTCTAAATACTTAAACATTAAACTAGTATACATTAATAATAAATCATAAATATCATTTTAATTTTTATTCAGTATAATTTTAAATTTTTATTTTTATTATTTATCAGTTTATTTTATAGAAATATTAATTACAAAATTAATTATTAGTGAGACGGGTCTAATTTAAATTACACCGGTATCCCTAAATAATAAATAATAAATCTCATTTTTTTTTCATTTAAATTTTAAATATTCAATGTTAATTATTTATTTGTTTATTTTTATATAAATATTAATAACAAAATAAATTATGAGTTATACAAATATTATTTATATAAATTATTTTTCATCAAAATAATATAGATAAACTTATAAAAAAAATTTCAAAACATAAAATAATTATATAGTAATATATTTTTCTTTGCTTCTGAATCATTTTAAGTTTTGTAATTATTTTTTAATTGATATCTATCTTATTATTAATGGATTATTAATTTATTTTTTGATTATTATTAGAATATTTAAAATAAATTGTTTATATTAAATTTATATAATATATAAATATAATGATTTGTATAACTAAATATTGTATTCACATTTGAAAAAAATTTAAAAATTATTATATTTTCAAAGGTTATAACCTTTGAAACTATCAAAAAATAATAAAAATAATTTTTTTGTTATTTTATTTTTTAAATAAAATATATAAACCACTAAATGCTGGGGGTGCTCATGGGACGGGACGGGATGGGGATTACAAATCTCCAGTCCCTTACCATAGTTCAGAGATTTTTTTTTGAAGATCCAGACTCGTCCCATAGGTTTAAAATATCGGGATGGGACGAGACGTAGATCGGGTATTTTGGGTAGTAGAAAATGGTTCCAGAATGGAATAGAGTTCAGACATTTTTTTCAATTTATTTTCTTCAAACCGACCAAGTTAGTTCATGTCTAAATCTTTTGTTGTGTGAAATAGTCTGAATTCCGCAAATGAGTTCCATTACCTTCTCAAAAGCTTTGATGTGCAGAAAAGGATAGAAATATTAAATAGAACTGGACCGAGTTGTGTCCTTAATTTGGTTCTTTGTTTTGTCACAAGTTGGCTTTGTTCAGATTAGTGAAAGTTAACCAAAATAGCAATACTACATTTTATAAACAATTACTTAAAATTTTAAGGAATAGCTAAAGATGACCACAAACATTGGTAGCAAAAATTACTACTTAAGTAATTGCTAAAATTAGGCAGCTTAATATAACAAAAAAATACAGCTACTTACAACCATGATAAAAATCATTTCAAAGGTTCTTCCCGGAACATCAACTAAAATCCAAACCCAATTAATTATCTCTTCTACAAATCCTCCCTTTTCTTCCTCCACTGTAGAAGGACAACCATAGATGAAAACCTGTTAATCATGTTGACATAAATTTCTAAGATGAAAGAGTAATAAAAAAACAAAATATTACCTTATAAAATTTAATACACACATTCCAAATTTAGTTGGAAGAATATTTGGATCTTGTGACCCATCTGAAAATTGTAATTGAACCATATTTTTATTAAATTGAATGAATAAAATAAGTAAAAGTGAAATTAAAATTTACAAGATTTGTATAGTAACCTGATTCATTTTCATCAAGCTCTTAAACTAATTCTTCAATTTCAATAAGTTTGTTTGAGCTTCTCAACTAATCTTGTGTACATATGAGAACTTCAGCTGTAATAGGTGTTAAAGATCTCTTGAATTTATTTAATGTTCTTCCCCCAGTGCTAAATGTAGATTCCTAGGCCATAGTAGATGCTTGGATAGCTAATACATCTTTTGCTAGATTTTCCAAAAAAGGATACCCAACCTCAATTACCCTCCACCAGTTTAGAAGATCAAAATCAATTGTATTTTTTTCAAGTTTGATCTCCAAGTACATATCCAACTCTTCCAAAGCTGCAACTTCTTGTTCTTTCTCCAATTCAAAAAAAAATTCATCAACATAAGTATCACTACAATCAAAGAAATTATCATTTTTCTTCAACACAGTAGAAGAGAAATCATCTTCTTTTGATTCATCTTCATTTAAATCTTTATAATCATCCATCATCTCATTTAAAGCATTTATAACCTTTTTCACCAAATTTTTAGCCAATTCCTCTAAATAATGCTAAGTGTACTTAACCTTGAGATATTTGAGCTTATATCTAGGATCCAACACTACTGCTACTAAAAGCATAATATTTGTTGACAGAAGAGAACCCATTTATTTGTTGAATTTATGCCTCATTTTCATACCCATTTCAGACACCATTGTATCTATTATTTTCACAAAGCTCAATTTTTTTCAAAATTTGAATAATCTAATGAAAATAAACACTAGAGGTAGAATATTATGAGCCAGAAAATTTACAAGTTACCTCAGAAAAAGTTTTTCAAGAAACTAGCCAAAATTTTGTGTTTGTTTAATCTCTCTTTGTTGGAACGTTTGAACCAAACTCCTTCAAAAACCTTTTTTCTTTGTCCTCCAACTTATGAAATTCTTTTTGATATTTTATATCAGTTTGTAGCATCAAATAAGTTGAATTCCATCTTGTATGACAATCTAATTGCAATGAAGATCTATATGTCAAGTTTGATTCTTCAAACCATAACTTAAACATATCTAATCTTTTAGGACTGCTCATCACATATTTCACCACACCTCTAATTTTTTGAATAGCACCCTCAACTATTGAAATGCCATCTCTGACAATTAAGTTTAGTATATGAGCACAATATCTCATATGAAAATGCTTGCCTTTCAAAGGTATAACACTTTTCTTCCCAATCCTTTTTTCAATTGTTCAACTGTAACATCATTATTTGATGCATTGTCAATAGTAATGCACATCAACTTTCTCAAACACCATTCATTCATGTAAAACTCAATAGCATTTCTAATATTAACTCCAGAATAGCTTTTAATTACACAAAATTATAAAAGCCTTTTATGCATATTCCATTGAGAATGAATGAAATGAACAGTCAAACATATATAAGACAAATTTTGAATGCTAGTCCAACTATCGGTAGTCAATGAAACTCTACGACAATGAGATGATATGCTATCAAATAATTTCTTTTTTTCCTTCACAAACAAAGAAAAACAATTTCTCAGTATAGAGTGCCTAGATGGAATTTTAAATTGAGGAACACTGACTTCACAAAACTCCTTAAACTTATCCTTCTCAATAAAGATTGTGACTTGTCTCTACCTTTGTGAGCTTCTATTAATTCTTTTTTGCATGGAAATTTCCAACAAGTCTTTCTCAAGTATTTCTAAAAACCCAAAGTACCTTGATCACATTTTGCCAAATATTCTTTCCTACACCATATACAAGCTGCCCTACCAATTTCATTTCCCTCTGAATCAACTAATATCTCATAAGTTTCCCAAATAGCAGACTTATACTTTTTATGAGCTTGAGGTTTAGATGTACCTTGACTTTCTTTTATAATTGGAATTGAAGAACCTGCCGTAACAATAGGAGGGTTCGTGAAAGTATGATGATTGGATTTACCAGTACTTTGATCATTTGAGATCTGATCATCTTCAATTTATTGTATTTTTCATTTACAGCTGGATTGTGCCATCTGCATTGCCGTTAATTAATTTGATATGTTAAGCATAAATACATATAAATATTTCAAACAAGCAATCTCTACAAAATTGACTGTAACACATTCAGCCCAATCATTCGGCCCAACCGCAACACCACAACCAATACTCATCAAAACTGACTGAGACACATAATAATAATAATTAATCACTCAATTCTCACTAGAAAAACAAACCAAGAGCCTGGTGGCATCTGAGACATGGAGGAGGCAACCAGAAGTGCACCGGAAAAGGGCTCGACATAATTGAACATGGCTAGAATGGCGTGAGGTGGCTTCGAACTCGTCGGGATATCAATAGGTGTGTCGGAATTGGATGGGGAGTAGCGGAATTGGTGGCATCTTCATGTAATATATATATATATATATATATATATATATATATATATATATATATATATTCCTGGTTCTAATATTGGTTTTTTAGGATGGGACGGTTCTCGGTATGGATATTGCTTAAGATCCGCAACCATCCCAAAAGAAAAAATACGTGACAGAACGTGATGGGATTTGTCAAAGTCAACGGATTTTCTCAATTTCGATTCTTTCGAGACAAGACTTCAGGTTTGGTCTCGAATCTCCGAGTCCCGTGAGCAGCCTTACTAAATGCATATTATGTTAAATCAGTAAACTCCTAAACCCCGTAATGCCTAAAGATATAAATCATTAAACCGCTAAATACTACTTAATAATTAATAAATCTATTTTTTATTACTATTTATTATATTTTTAATTATTCATTTTAATTATTTATTAGTGTATTTATTTAGAAATATTTATTACAAAATAAGTTATGAGTGTGACAAATATAATTTAAATAATATATTATTTATCCAATAAAAATATACGCTTATAAAAGAAGTATAAATTTAAAAATTATTATCAAGTAAAATATATTACTTAAATTTTGAATCAATTTGGGTTTCCTAACTATTATTTAATTAATATCTATCTTAATATTAATAGTTTATAAATTTAATTTTTGATCATTATTATAATATATATCAATAAAATTATTTATATTAAATTTATATGATATATAATTATTAATATCATTATAACAAAATATTGTATTAAAATTTCAAAAAATTTTAAATATTATTATATTTTCAAATGTTATAACTTATGAAAATGATAAAAAATTATAAATTTTTTTTTTGTTATTTTATTTTTTAAATAAAACATATAAACCACTAAAAGCATAAAAACATAAATTGCTAAACTCCTAACGACAAAACCTCTAAATACTTAAATGATTAAACTGGTATACATTTATAAAAAATCATAAATCTCATTTTAATTTTTATTCAGTATAATTTTAAATTTTTATTTTAATTTTTTATCAATTTATTTTATAGAAATATTAATTACAAAATAAATTATTAGTGAGACAGATCTAATTTAAATTAAGCTGGTATCCCTAAATAATAAATAATAAATCTCATTTTTATCGTTATAATTTTAAATATTCATTTTAATTATTTATTTGTTTATTTATATATAAATATTAATTATAGAATAAATTGAGTTAGACAAATATAATTTATATAAATTATTTTTCATCAAAAAATTATTGATAAACTTTTAAAAAAAATTTTAAAACACAAAATTATTATATAGTAATATAATTTGCTTTGCATCTGAATCATTATAGGTTTTGTAATTGTATTTTAATTGATATCTATCTTATTAATAATAGATTATTACTTTATTTTTTGATCATTATTAGAATATTTATCAAAAAAATTGTTTATATTTAATTTATATGATATATAAATAGAATGATTATTATAACTAAATATTGTATTCACATTTAAAAAAAATTAAAAATTATTATATTTTCTAAGGTAATATAACCTTTGAAAATATCAAAAAATAATAAAAAAAGATTTTTTATTTTTTTATTTTTTTAATAAAACCTATAAACCACAAAATGCATAAACAGTTAAATTAGTAAATTTTAAACCTTATAATGCCTAAATACATAAACAATTAAACTGCTATATACTACTTAATAATTAATAAATCTAATTTTTATATCTATTTATTATAATTTTAAATATTTATTTTCATTATTTATTAGTTTATTTTTATAGAAATATTTATTACAAATTAAATTATGAGAGTGACATATATATTTTAATTAATTTATTTTTAATCAAAAAAAATATTTGCTTATAAAAGAAGTAAAAATTTAAAAATTAAAAATTATCATCTAGTAATATATTTTACTTTAATTTTTAAACAATTTGGGTTTTGTAAATATTTTTTAATTAATATCAATCTTTTTATTAAAAGGTTATTAATTTAAATTTGATCATTATTATATTATATATCAATAAAATTGTTTATATTGAATTTATATGATATATAATTATTAATATTATTATAACTAAATATTGTATTCACATTTCGAAAAATTTTAAATATTATTATATTTTCAAAGGTTATAACCTATGAAAATCAAAAAATTACAAATTTTTTTTTATTTTATTATTTAAATAAAACCTATAAACTACTAAATGCCTATAAACATAAAATGCTAAACTTCTAAACGACAAAACCTTTAAATACTTAAACAATTAAATAGGTGTAAATTAATAAAAAAATCATAAATCTCAATTTAATTTTTATTAAGTATATTTTTAAATTTTTATTTTAATTATTTATCAGTTTATTTTTATAGAAATATTAATTACAAAATAAATTATTAGTGAGACAGATCTAATTTAAATAATTTATTTTTCATCAAAAAAAAATATATATCCTTATAAAAAGAGGCACAATTTTAAAAACAAAAATTTTTATTTAGTTATATATTTTATTTTTATTTTGAATCATTTTAGATTTTGCAATTATATTTTAATTTATATCATTCTTATTAATAATAGTTTATTAATTTTTTATTGATCATTATTATAATATCTATTAAAAAAATTATTTATATTGAGTTTACATTATATATAATTATTAAGATTATTTTTACTGAATATTATATTCACATTTAAAAAAATTAAAAATTATTATAATTTCTAAGGTTATAATCTTAAAAAATGAGAAAGAATACAAAAAATAAATTTTTTGTTATTTCTTTTTTAAATAAAACCTATAGACCACTAAATGATTACTTACTTAAATCATTACCTCATAAAACACAAAACCCCTAAATACATAAACCTTATAACAGCTGTATACTACTTAATAAATTATTAATCCCAATTTTATTTCTATTTATTATAATTTTAAATATTCATTTTGATTATATATATTTTAATTTATTAGAAAAATTAATTACAAAATAAATTTTGAGTGAGACAGATATGATTTATATAATTTTTTTAATCATAAAAAAAATATAAGCTTATAAAAAGATGGAAAAATTTAAAAATTAAATATGATTATTAATTTAATTTTTGATCATTATTTAATAATTTATTTTTATTTGATTTTGAATCATTTTGTGTTAAGTAAATATATTTTAATTAATATTTATATTATTAAAAATAGTTTATTAATTTAATTTTTGATCATTATTATAATATCTATAATTAAAATTATTTATATTGAATTTATATGATATATAATTAATAAAATTAATATAATTATACATGGTATTGACATTTCAAAAGAATTTAAAAATTATTTTATTTTTAAAGTTTATAACCTTTCAAAATCTAAAAAAATCAAAAAAAAAATTTTTTATTTTTATTATATAAATAAAACCTATATACCACTAAATGCATAAAAACATAATTGCTAACCTCCTAAATGAAAAAACCCCTAAATAATCAATCTATTAAACCGGTATACCATATATATTTGTTGGGCAATTATGCTTCCACTGTAGTGAGATTGAGATATTTAAAATTATAATTAAAATAATATTAAAAATAATTGAAATGAATATTTAAAATTATAATGAATACAAATAAAAATGAGATTTATTATTTATTATTTAGGTTATATTGGTTTAATGGTTTAAGTATTTAGGGCGTTTTGGGATTTAAGAATCTAATGATTTAAATGTTTAGGCATTTTGTGGTTTATAAGTTTTATTATTTAAATAATAAATTTAAAAATATAATAATTTTTAAATTTTTTTCAAATGTAAATATAATATTTAGTTATAATAATCTTAATAATTATATGACATTTAAATTCAAGATAAGTAATTTTATTGTTCGATATTATAAAAATCATCAAATAATAAATTAATAAACTATTCTTAATAAGATTGATATCAATTAAAATATAATTGCAAAACCTATATATAATGATTCAAAATCAAAGTAAAATATATTACTAAATAATAATTTTTTGTTTTTAAATTTTTACTTCTTTTTATATGCTTATATATTTTTTTGATTAAAAAAAATATTAAAATTATAGTTGTCTCCCTCATTATTTATTTTGTAATTAATATTTCTATAAAAAATAAACTAATAAATAAGTAAAATGAATATTTAAAATTATAATGAATACAAATTAAAATGAGATTTATGATTTATTATATGTGGTATACCAGTTTAATGGGTTGATTATTTAGGGGTTTTGTCGTTTAGGAGTTTATTAATTTATGTTTTTAGGTATTTAGTGGTTTATATGTTTTATTTATATAATAAAAATAAAAAAAGTTTTTTTTAGATTTTTTCTGATTTTCAAAGGTTATAACCTTTGAAAATAAAATAATTTTTAAAATTTTTAGAAATGTGAATTCTATGTATAATTATATTAATCTTATTAATTATATATCATATAAATTCAATATAAACAATTTTAAAGATATATATTATAATAATGATCAAAAATTAAATTAATAAACTATTATTAATAATATAAATATTAATTAAAATATATTTACATAACACAAAATGATTCAAAATCAAATCAAAATATATTACTAAATAATAATATTTAATTTTTAAATTTGTCCTTCTTTTTATAAGTTTATATTTTTTTTTGATTAAAAATAAATTATTTAAATAATATTTGTCTAACTTGAAATTTATTTTGTAATTAATTTTTCTAAATAATTAAACTATAAATAATTAAAATGAATATTAACAATTATAATAAATAGAAATAAAAATGAGATTTATTATTTATTAAGTAGTATATAGATGTTAAAAAGTTTATGTATTTAGGGGTTTCGGGGTTTATGAGATTACTAATTTAAGTATGTAAGCATTTAATTGTCTATAGGTTTTATTTAAAAAATAAAATAATTAAAAATTTATTTTTATTAATTTTTTCTCATTTTTTAAGATTATAACCTTTTAAAATATAATAATTTTTAATTTTTTTTCAAAATTGAATTATATATTTATTGATAATAATCATAATAATTATATATCATATAAATTAAATATAAACAATTTTATTGATAGATATTATAATAATTATCAAAAAATAATATAACAATCTATTATGAATAAGATTGATATTACTTAAAATATAATATCAAAACCTAAAATGATTCAAAATCAAAGCAAAATATATTACTAAATAATAATTATTTGTTTTTAAATTTTTATTCTTTTTATAAACTTATCAATTTTTTTAAGAAAAATTATTTTTATAAATTATATTTTTAACTCATAATTTATTTTATAATTAATACATTAATAAAAATAAAAAATTAAACAAGCAAAATGAATTTTTTAAATCATAATGAAAACAAATAAAAATGAAATTTATTAATTATTATTTAGGGTATACCAATTTAAAAAATTATTTATATAGGGGTATCAGAATTTTGTTGTTTAGTGATTTAAATGTTTAGGCATTTAGTGGTGTATAGGTTTTATTTAAACAATAGAATAACAAAAAAAAATATTTTTTTTTATTTTTTCACATTTTCAAAGGTTATAACATTTGAAAATATAATAATTTTAAAATTTTTTCAAAAGTGAATACAATATTTAGTTATAATAATCATTATATTTATATATCATATAAATTCAATATAAACATTTTTATTGATAAATATTCTAATAATGATGAAAAAATAACTTAATAATCTATTATTAAAAAGAGAGATATCAATTAAAAAATATTTATAAAAACCTAAAATGATTCAGAAGCAAAGCAATATATATTACTATACAATAATTTTTTGTTTTAAAAATTTTTTTTCTTTTAAAAAGTTTATCTATAATTTTTTGATGAAAAATAATTTATATAAATTATATTTGTGTAACTCATAAATTATTTTGTAATTAATTTTTATATAAAAATGAACAAATAAATAATTAAAATGAATATTTAAAATTATAATTAAAAAAATGAGATTTTTTATTTATTATTTTTTGGTATACCGGTCTAATTTAAATTAGATTTGTCTTATTAATAATTTATTTTGTAATTAATATTTCTATAAAAATAAACTAAAAATTAATTAAAAAAAATTAAAATTATACTGAATAAAAATTAAATGATAATTATGATTTATTATTAATATATACTAGTTTAATGGTGTATGTATTTAGAGGTTTTGTCTTTTAGGAGTTTAGTGATTTAGGTTTTTAGGTATTTAGTGGTTTGTAGGTTTTATTTAATCAATAAAATAATAAAAAAAATTTGTAATTTTGTCTCATTTTCATAGGTTATATAACCTTTGAAAATATAATAATATTTAAAATTTTATGAAATGTGAATACAATATTTAATTATAATAATTATAATAATTCTATATCATTGAAAATAAATATAAACAATTTTAGTTATAGATATTATAAAAATGATCAAAAATTAAATTAATAAAATTTTATAATAAGATAGATATTAATTAAAAAATATTTACAAAACCAAAATTGATTTAAAATTAAAGTAAAATATATTAGTTGATAATAATTTTTAATTTTTAATAATTCTTCTTTTATACTTCTTTTAAAAGCGTATATATTTTTTTAATTAAATATAAATTATTTAAATTATGTGTTGCACTCATAATTTATTTTGTAATAAAAATTTCTATAAAAATAAACTAAAAAATAATTAAAATGAATATTTAAAATTATAATGAATACAAATAAAAATAAGATTTATTATTTATTATTTAGGTTATATATGTTTAATGGTTTAAGTATTTAGGAGATTTTGGTGTTTAGGAGTCTAGAAATTTAAATGTTTATGCATTTAGTGGTTTATATGTTTTATATAAATAATAAATAATAAAAAAATTATTTTTGTGATTTTTTATCATTTTTAAATTTTTTTCAAATGTAAATATAATATATAGTTATAATAATCTTAATAATTTTAAGACATTTAAATTGAATATAAGTAATTTTATTGTCCGATATTATAAAAATGATCAAATAATAAATTAATAAACTTTTATTAATAAGATTGATAGCAATTAAAATATAATTGCAAAACCTATATATAATGATTCAAAATCAAAGTAAAATATATTACTAAATAATAATTTTTTGTTTTTAAATTTTAGTTCTTTTTATATGCTTATATATTTTTTTTTGATTAAAAATAAATTATTAAAATTATAGTCGTTTTAATCATTATTTATTTTGTAATTAATATTTCTATAAAAAATAAACTAATAAATAATTAAAATGAATATATAAAATTATAATGAATACAAATTAAAATGAGATTTATGATCTATTATATGTGGTATCCCGATTTAATGGTTTTATTATTTAGGAGTTTTATCGTTTAGGAGTTTATCAATTTATGTTTTTAGGTATTTAGTGGTTTATAGGTTTTATTTATATAATAAAAATAAAAATTTTTTTTTTATTTTTTTTCTGATTTTCAAAGGTTATAACCTTTGAAAAAAAAATAATTTTTAAAATTTTTTGAAATGTGAATACTATGTATAATTATATTAATCTTAATAATTATATATCATATAAATTCAATATAAATAATTTTAATGATACATATTAAAAAAATGATAATAAATTAAATTAATAAACAATTATTAATAATATAAATAATAATTAAAATATATTTACAAAACATAATGATTCAAAATCAAATCAAATTATATTACTAAATAATAATATTTAGATAAAAATATATTACTATAAAAAATGATTTAGACGAAAGCAAAATATATTACTATATAATAATTTGTTGTTTTGAAATTTTTTTTCTTTTAAAATAAATTATTTTTCATTTTAATGGAAAAAAAATTATATAAATTATATTTGTCTAACTCATAATTTATTTTGTAATTAATATTTATATAAAAATAAATAATTAAAATGAATATTTAAAATTATAATGAAGAAAATAATATTAAGATTTATTTTTTATTATTTAGGGTTACCGGTTTAAAAGGATTATTATTCATTATTTAGGGCTTTAGAGATTTAGGAGTTATTGATTTAATTGTTTAGGCATTTAGTGGTTTATAGGTTTTAATTAAACAATGAAATATCAAAAAAAAATATTTTTTTTATTTTTTCAAATTTTCAAAGGTTATAATATTTGAAAATATAATAATTTTAAAATATTTTTCAAAAGTGAATTCACTATTTAGTTATAATGATCATTATATTTAAATATCATATAAATTCAATATAAACAATTTTTTTAATAAATATTCCAATAAAGATTAAAAAATAAATTAATAATCTATTTTTAATAAGATAGATATCAATTAATATACAAAACCAATAATGATTTAGAAGCAAAGAAAATTATATTATTATATAATAATTTTTTGTTTTTAATCTTATTTTCTTTTAAAAAGTTTATCTATATTTTTTTTGATGAAAAATAATTTATATAAATTATAATTGTCCAACTCATAATTTTTTTTGTAATTAATATTTATATAAAAATAAACAAATAAATAATTAAAATGAATATTTAAAATTATAATGAAAAAAATAAAAATGGATTTATTTTTTATTATTTAGGATATATCTGATTAAAAAAATATCTATTTAGGGTTTTCGAGATTTTGAAGTTATTCATTTAAGTATTTAGGCAATAAGTGGTTTATAGGTTTTATTTAAACAATGAAATAACAAATAAATTATTTTTGATATTTTTTCAAATTTTCAAAGTTATAACCTCTGAAATTATAATAATTTTAAAATTTTTAAAAAATGTTAATACAATATCTAGTAATAATAATTATTATAATAATATATAATATAAACTAAATATAATGAATTTTATTGATAGATATTATATCAATTATCAAAAAATAAATTAATAAACTATTATTAATATGATAGATATAAATTAACATTTAATTACAAAAACTAAAATGATTAAAATTCAAAGTAAATTTATTACTAAATAATAATTTTTGTTTTTTAGTTTTTGCCTCATTTTATAACATTATATATATTTTTGATAAAAAATAAATTATTTAAATTATATTTGTATCACTTATAATTTATTTTGTAATTAATATTTCAATAAATTATTTGAATTATATTTAAGGTTTACGAGTTTAAAGGTTTAAGTATTTAGGGGCTTCGGGGTTTACGAGTTTAGAGATTTATGTGTTTAGGTATTTAATGGTTTATAAGTTTTATTTAAAGAATGATATAAAAAAAATTTATTTTTTGTTATTTTTTCTCATTTTTGAAGGTTATAACCTTTGAAAAGATAACAATTTTTAAATTTTTTTAAATGTGAATACTATATTTAGTTATGATAATTAGAATAATTATATATCAAATGGTATAACCTTGAGAATTTATATACTATATTTAAACAATTTTGAAGTTATGATATATTTAAACAATTTACTAAATATAATTATAATAATTATCAATTGTTATCATAATAATTATAACAATTTTGAAGTTATGATAATTATATATTTAGTATTCAAATTTAGTATATAATTATAATAATTATCATTAATATACTATATTTAAATAATTTTTAAATATGTATACTATATTTATATCAAATGTTAATAAAAATTTCAAATATAATTAATAATATATAATATATAATTTTTTTTAAATGTGAATACTATATTTAGTTATGATAATTATCATTAATAATGTCAGAACTAAATAAATTATTTAGTTCTGATAAATTTTTTAAATGTTAATTTGAAAATAATTATACATTAATAATAAATCATTATTCTCATTATAATTTTTATTCAGTATAATTTTAAATTTTTATTTTTATTATTTATCAGTTTATTTTTATAGAAATATTAATTACAAAATAAATTATTAGTGAGACAGATATAATTAAAATTAAACCGGTATACCCTAAATAATAATTAATAAATCGCATTTTTTTATTATAATTTTAAATATTCATTTTAATTATTTATTTGTTTATTCTTATATAAATATTAATTACAAAATAAATTATGAGTTAGACAAATATAATTTATATAAATTATTTTTAATGAAAAAATATAGATAAACTTTAAAAAAAAAATCAAAACAAAAAATTATTATATTGTATAATATTTTGCTTTGCTTATGAATTATTATAGGTTTTAAAATTATATTTTAATTTGATTTCTATCTTATTAATAATAGATTATTTATTTATTTTTTGATTATTATTAGAATATTTATCAATAAAATTGGTTATATTGAATTTATATAATATATAAATATAATGATTATTATAACTAAATATTGTATTCACTTTTGAAAAAAATGTAAAAATTATTATATTTTCAATGGTTATAACTTTAAAAAATGAGAAAAAATTATAAAAATAACTTTTTTGTAATTTCATTTTTTAAATAAAACCTATAGATAATTAAATGCTTACTTACTTAAATCAATAAGCTCATAAATCCTGAAACCCCTAAATTCATAAATCTTTTAACAGCTATATACTAAATAAATAATAAATCTCATTTTTATTTCTATTTATTATAATTTTAAATATTCATTTTAATTATTTATAGTTAAATTTTTTAGAAAAATTAAATACAAAATAAATTTCGAGTGAGACAGATATTATTTAAATAATTTATTTTAATAAAAAAAAATATAAGGTTATCAAAAAAAGGAAAATTTAAAAAATTAAATATTATTATTTAGTAATATATTTTGATTTGATTTTGAATCATTTTGTGTTATGTAAATATATTTTAATTAATATTTATATTATTAATGATAGTTTATTAATTTAATTTTTGATCATTATTATAATATCTATCATTAAAATTATTTATATTGAATTTATATGATATAGAATTAGTAAGATTAATATAATTATACATTCTAACCACATTTCAAAAAATTTTAAAAATTATTTTATTTTCAAAGATTATAACCTTTGAAAAACAAAAAAAAATCAAAAAAAAAAGAATTTTAAATTTTTATTATATAAATAAATCATATAAACCATTAAATGCCTAAAAACATAAATTGCTAAACTCCTAAACGATAAAACTCCTAAATAATAAAACCATTAAATCGGGATACCACATATAATAGATCATAAATCTCATTTTAATTTGTATTCATTATAATTTTATATATTCATTTTAATTATTTATTAGTTTATTTTTTATAGAAATATTAATTACAAAATAAATAATGATTAAGACAACTATAATTTTAATAATTTATTTTTAATCAAAAAAAAATATATAAGCATATAAAAAGAACTAAAATTTAAAAACAAAAAATTATTATTTAGTAATATATTTTACTTTGATTTTGAATCATTATATATATGTTCTGCAATTATATTTTAATTGCTATCAATCTTATTAGAATAGTTTATTAATTTATTATTTGATCAATTTTAAAATATCTAACAATAAAATTACTTATATTGAAATTAAATGCCTTATAATTATTAAGATTATTATAACGAAATATTATATTTACATTTAAAAAAAATTTAAAAATTTAAAAATTTAAAAATTATTAAGATTATTATAACAATAAAATAGCTAACAATAAATACCTTCAAAAATGATAAAAAATAACAAAAATACTTTTTTTATTATTTTATTATTTAAATATAACTTATAAACCACTAAATGCCTAAACATTTAAATCTCTAGACTACTAAACCCCCAAAACCCTCTAAATACTTAAACCATTAAACCTATATAACTTAAATAATAAATAATAAATCTCATTTTTATTTGTATTCATTATTTTTTAAATATTCATTTTAATTTTTTTTAGTTTATTTTTATGAAAATAATAATTACATAATAAATAATGAGTGAAACATATAATTTAAATAAATTATTTTTTATCAAAAAAAATATAAGCTTATAAAAATAATCAAAATTTCAAAAATTTTAAATTTTATTTAGTAATATAATTTACTTTGATTTTAAATTATTTTGGGTTTTGCAAATATATTTTAATTAATATCTATCTTATTAATAATAGTTTATTAATTTATTTTTTGATCATTTTTATAATATATATTAATACAATTTTTTAAATTAAATCTACAACAAATATAATTTTTAAGATTATTATAACTAAGTATTGTATTCATATTTTATAAATATTAAATAATTATTATATTTTTAAAGATTATAACATTTGAAAATCAAGAAAATTCATAAAAATAAATTTTTTGTTATTTCTTTGATTAAATAAAACCTATAAACACCTAAATTTGTAAACATATATATCAATAAACTTATTAACCCCAAAACCACAAAAAACTTTAACAATTAAATAGTTATACGCGAAATAATAAATTTTAAATCTCATTTTTATTAGTATTCATTATAATTTTAAATATACATTTAAATTATTTATTAGTTTATTTTTATTGAAATATATATTAAAAAATAAATTATTAGTGAGACAAATATAATTTAAATATTTTATATTTCATCAAAAAATATATAGGCTTATAAAATTGATACAAAAATTTAAAAATTTAAAATTAATATTTCGTAAAATATTTCACTTTAATTTTAAATCATTTTAGGTTTTTAAAATATATTTTAAACAATATTTATCTTATTAATAATTGTTTATTACTTTTATATGATCATTATTATAATATATATCAATAAAATAGTTTATATTGAATTTATATGATATATAATTATTATGATTATTATTACTTCATAAAATATTCACTTTTCAAAAAAAAATTATAAAGTAGTATATTTTTAAAGGTTATAACATTAAAAAATGAGAACAAATAAAAAAAATAAATTTTTTGTTATTTTATTTTTTATATAAAACCTATAAACCACTAAATGACTAAATTCTAAAATGATTAAACTCCTAAACCCCGAAGCCCTTAAGTACTTAAAACATTAAATTAGTATAATCCAAATAATAAATCATAAATCTAATTTTTATTTGTATTCATTATAATTTTTAATATTCATTTTAATTATTTATTAGTTTATTTTTATAGAAATATTAATTACAAAATAAATTATTTGTGAGATATATATAGCTTAAATAATTTATTTTAAATAAAAAAAAGCTCATAAAAAAGGCAAATTTTTAAAAATAAATAATTATTATTTAGTAATATATCTTATTTTGATTTTGAATCATTTTAGATTTTACAATTATATTTTAATTTATATCATTCTTATAAATACTAGTTTATTAATTAATTTATTGATCATTATTATAATATCTATCAATAAAATTATTTATATTGAGTTTACATTATATATAATTATTAAGATTATTATAACTAAATATTATATTCACATTTAAAAAAAATTAAAAATTAAATTTTTTGTTTTTTTATTATTTAAATAAAAACTATAAATCACTAAAGGTCTAAACAATTAAATTACTAAACTCCTAAACCACAAAACACCTAAATACTTAAACCATTAAACTAGTATATCCAGAATAATAAAAAATAAATCTCAATTTTATTTGTATTCGTTAATATTTTAAATATTCATTTTAATTATTTAATAGTTTATTATTATAGAATTATAAATTATATAATAAATTATGAGTAAGACAATTATAATTTAAATAATTCAGTTTTTAAAACAAAAATATAAACTTATAAAAAGATCAAAACATTAAAAAAATTATTATTTAGTTATATATTTTACTTTCAATTGAATAAATTTAGATTTTGAAATACTTTTTAAATAATATCTATTTTATTAATAATAGTTTATTAATTTATTTTTTGATCATTATTTTAATATCTAATATTGTAATTATTTATATTGAATTTAAATGACTTATATTTATGAAGATTACTATAAATAAATATTATATTTACATTTGAAAATAATTTAAAAATTATTATATTTTCAAAGGATATAACCTTCAAAAATTAGAAAAAATAAAAAAAATAAATTTTATGTTATATCATTGTTTAAATAAAATTTATTAACCACTAAATCCATAAACACTTAATTCTCTAAACTTTTTAACACAAAAGCCCCTAAATACTTAAACCTCTAAACTCGTAAACCTTAATTATAATTTAAATAATTTATTAAAATATTAATTACAAAATAAATTATGAGTGATAGAAATTTTATTTAAATAATTTATTTTTCATCAAAAAAAAATATAGGCTTATAAAAAGAAGCAAAAAGTAAAAAATAAAAATTATTATTTAGTAATAAATTTTACTTGGATTTTGAATAATTTTAGGTTTTGCAATTATATTTTAATTTATATCTATCATATTAATAATAGCATATTAATTTATTTTTTAATAATTGATTAAATATCTATCAATAAAATTCTTTATATTTTGTTTATATTATATATAATTATAATGCATATTATTAAAAAATATTGTATTTACGTTTTTAAAAAATTTTAAAATTATTATATTTTCCAAGGTTATAACCTTTGAAAATGTGAGAAAATATCAAAAATAATTTTTTTGTTAATTCATTGTTTAAATAAATCCTATAAACCACTAAATGCCTAAACACTTAAATGAATAACTCTTAAATCTCTAAAATCCTAAAAAGATAATCCTTTTAAACTAGTATACCCTAAATAATAAATAATAAATCTCAATATTATTTTTTTCATTATAATTTAAAATATCCATTTTAATTATTTATTTATTTTTATATAAATATTAATTACATAATAAATTATGAGTTAGAAAAATATAATATATATAAATTATTTTTCATCAAAAATTTTACATAAACTTATAAAAAGAATAAAAAATTTTAAAAACTAAAATTTATTATATAGTAAAATATTTTGCTCTCCTTCTGAATCATTTAGGTTTTGTAATTATATTTTAATTGATATCCATCTTATTAATAATTGTTTATTAATTTATTTTTTGATCATTATTATAATATTTATCAATAAAATTGAAAATATTGAATTTAAATGATATATAAATATAATGATTATTATAAATAAATATTTATTCACTTTTGAAAAAAAATTATAAATTATTATATTTTCAAAGCTTATAAACTTTCAAAATATCAAAAAATAATAAAAATAATTTTTTTTTATTTTTTTTGTTAAATAAAACCTATAAACCATTAAATTCATACACAGTTAAATTAGTAAACTCCTAAACCCTATAATGCCTAAATACATAAACCATTAAACTGATATAAACTACTTAATAATTAATAAATCTAATTTTTATTTCTATTTATTATAATTTTAAATATTCATTTTAATTATTTATTAGTTTATTTTTATAGAAATATTTATGACAAATTAAATTATGAGTGCGACATATATATTTTAATTAATTTATTTTTAATCAAAAAAAATATAAGCTTATAAAATAAGTAAAAATTTAAAAATTAAAAATTATTATCCAGTAATATATTTTACTTTAATATTGAATCAATTTGGGATTTGTAAATATTTTTTAATTAATATCAATCTTTTTATTAATAGTTTATTAGTTTAAATTTTTTCATTATTATATTATCTATCAATAAAATTGTATATATTGAATTTATATCATATATAATTATTAATATTATTATAACTAAATAATGTATTCACATTTCAAAAAACTTTAAATATTATTATATTTTCAAAGGTTATAACCTATGAAAAAGAGAAAAAATTGCAAATTTTTTTTGTTATTTTATTATTTAAATAAAACCTATAAACCACTAAATGCCTAAAATCATAAATTGCTAAACTCCTAAATGACAAAACCTCTAAATACTTAGACCATTAAACATGTGTACATTAATAAAAAATCATAAATCTCAATTTAGTTTTTATTAAAAGTAATTTTAAATTTTAATTTTAATTATTTATAGGTTTATTTTTATATAAATATTAATTACAAAATAAATTATTAGTGAGACGGATCTAATTTAAATAATTTATTTTTCATCAAAAAAAATTATATTGAGTTTACATTATATATAATTATTAAGATTATTATTACTGAATATTATATTCACATTTAAAAAAATTAATAATTATTATATTTTCAAAGGTTATAACTATCAAAAATTAAGAAAAATCAAAAAATTAAATTTTTTATTTTATCATTCATTAAATAAAAACTATAAATCACTTAATGCATAAACACTTAAATCACTAAACCCCAAAACTCCTAAATACTTAAACCATTAAACTAGTATATCCTGAATAATAAATAATAAATCTCTATTTTATTTGTATTCATTATTATTTTAAATATTCATTTTAATTATTTATTAGTTTATTTTTATAAAATTATAAATTAAAAATAAATTATGAGGAAGACAAATATAATTTAAATAATTTTCTTTTAATAACAAAAACATAAACTTATAAAAAGAAGCAAAACATCAAAGAAAGTATTATTTTTTAATATATTTTACTTTGATTTTGAATAAATTTATGTTTTGTGAATATATTTAAAATAATATCTATATTATTAATAATAGATTATTAATTTATTTGTTGATCATTAATATAATATATTTCAATATAATTATTTATATTAAATTTACAAGATATATAATTATTAAGATTATCATAACTAAATATAGTATTCACATATAATAAAAATTTAAAAATTGTTATATTTTCAAAGTTTATAACCTTTAAAAATGAGAAAAAATATCAAAAATAAATTTTTTGTTATATCATTGTTTAAATAAAACTTATAAACCATTAAATATCTAAATACATAAATATCAAAACACCTAAACCTCGAAGCCCATAAATACTTAAACCTTTAAACTCGTAACCCTTAAATATAATTTAAATAATTTATAGAAATATTAATTACAAAATAAATTATGAGCTATACAAATATAATTTTAATAATATATTTTTTTTCAAAAAAGCATATAAGCTTATAAAATGATGCAAAAACTAAAAAAAATTATTATTTAGTAAAAAACTTTACTTTGATTTTAAATCATTTTAGGTTTTTTAATTTTATTTTAATTTATATCAAGCATATTAATAATAGTTTATTAATTTATTTTTTGATAATTGATATAATATCTATCAATAAAATTATTTATATTTAGTTTATATTATATAGTGTTATAATAATTATTATTACTAAATATTGTATTCACATTTTTAAAAATTTTAAAAGTATTATATTTTCAAAGGTTATGATCTTTGAAAATTCAAAAAAATATCAAAAATAATATATTTGTTATTTCATTGTTTAAATAAAACCTATAAACCACTAAATGCCTAAATACTTAAATGAATAACTTCTAAATCTCGAAAACCCTAAATAGATAATTTTTTTATTCAAATATATCCTAAATAATAAATAATAAATCTTATTTTTATTTTTTACATTATAATTTTAAATATTCAATTTAATTATTTATTTGTTTATTTATATATAAATATTAATTGCACAATAAATTATGAGTTAGAAAATAATAATTTATATAAATTATTTTTCCACAAAAAAATATAGATAAACTTAATAAAATAATAAGAAAATTAAAAACAAAAAAATATATTATATAGTAATATATTTTACTTTGTTTCTGAATCATTTAAGGTTTTTTAATTACATTTTAATTGATATCTAACTTATTAATAATAGATTATTAATTTATTTTTTGATCATTATTAGAATATTTATCAAAAAAAAATGTTTATATTGAATTTATATGATATATAAATTTAATAATTATTATAACTAAATATTATATTCACTTTTGAAAAATGTTTTAAAATTATTATATTTTCAAAGGATATAACCTTTGAAAATATCAAAAAATAACAAAAATAAATTTTTTGTTATTTTATTTTTTAAATAAAATATATAAACCACTAAATGCATACATAGTTAAATCCGTAAACTCTTAAATACATAAACCATTAAACCACTATATACTACTTAATAATTAATATATCTAATTTTTATTTTATTTATTATAATTTTAAATATTGATTTTATTATTTATTAGTTTATTTTTATAAAATATTTATTCCAAAATAAATTATGAGTTCGACAAATATAATTTAAATAATTTATTTTTAATCAAAAAAATATAGACGATTATAAAAGAAGTAAAAATTTAAAAATTAAAAATTATTATTCAGTAATATATTTTAGTTTAATCTTCAATCGATTTGGGTATTGTAAATATTTTTTAATTAAAATCTTTTTTATTATTAATAGTTTATTAATTTAATCTTTGATCATTATTATATTATCTATCTATAAAATTGTTTATATTGAATTATATGGTATATAATTTTTATTATAAAAATAACTAAATATCGTATCCACATTTCAAAAAATTTTAAATATTATTAAATTTTAAATATTATTATATTGAAGAGGGTACAAGTAAAAAAGATTGCAACTTCTGATAATCCAGCTGACATGTTTACTAAACCTGTTACTCTGAATAAGTTAAGACACTGTCTTGACTTACTGAATATATCAAATCAGATGTAGTCTTTTTGGACTAACTATTTATAGAGAGTGTCTCTCTATCTGTATGCAAAACAAATTAAGGTGGAGATTGCTGTATATGTAATTTGTTTTTACTTAAAAATCTATTTTAATATTTTCATGTAAGTGCAAGAAATGAAATATTAAAAGCTCGGGGATGCAGTAGTAGCACAATAACAGAGTTCCGGCAGTCAGGTCAGCAGGCCGAAATTTTTTTAGCAGAGCCAGCCCCGTTCCATGATCTGACCCGCTTCGGTTAAATGAACCGGATGTTTATTTTTCATATAAAATGATTTGTAATTTATTTTTCGGGTGGCTGTTTTTTGACCCGTTTGAACTGTTCATCATCTCTCTCCTCTCTCTGCGCGATTTTGCGACTGCTGCATGCTCCATACTGTAAGATGCTCTATTTTCTTGGTTTTAATCTATAACGCATAAGCATTTTCTGGTGGAGGTAGCTAGTCGTACTGAGCGACTAGCGAACCACGTTATTTCCAATGTTAATTTCTCGTTTTTGATTCTGTCGTGGATGCTGTTGGATTGGGATATATATATATTGCTTGTTTTCTGTGTTTCTGTTGTTTTCTGTTTTTAATCTCACTACTCGTGGAAGCGCAATTACCCAACAAAAGGTTTAATTATTTATAAATAATATATAAATATCTATCAATAAATAATAGTTTATTAATTTATTTTTTGATCATTATTATATTTATATTTATATTTAGTTTATTAATATCTATAAATAAAATTGTTTATTTTTAAAATACATGATATATAATTATTAAGTTTATTATAACAAAATATTGTATTCACATTTGAAAAAAATTTAAAAATTATTATATTTATAAAGGTTATAACCTTCAAAATTAATAAAAAATTTGAATAATAATATTTTTGTTATTTCATTATTTAAATAAAACATATAAACTACTAAATTCCTAAACACTTAAATCAAAAAACTCCTAAACTCCTAAATACTTAAACCATTAAACCGGTATACCCTAAATAATTAATCATAAATCTCATTTTTATTTGTATTCATTATAATTTCAATATTCATTTTAATTATTTATTAGTTTATTTTTATAGAAATATTAATTGCAAAATAAAATTATGAATGAGAGAAATATAATGTTAATAATTTATCTTCAATAAAAAAATTTATAAGTTGATAAAAAGAATCAAAAATTTTAAAATAAAAAATTATTATTTAGTAATATATTTTACTTTGATTTTGAATCGTTTTAGGTTTTGCAAATATATTTTAATTAATATCTATCTTATTAATAATAGTTTATTAATCTATTTTATGATCAGTATTATAATATATATCACTAAAATTATTTATATTGAATTTACATGATATTTAATTATTATGATTATTATAATTAAATATTGTATTAACATTTGAAAAAAATTAAAAATTATAATATTTTCAATGGTTATAACCTTGAAAATGAGAAAAAATCATAAAAATAATTTTTTTGTTATTTAATTATTTAAATAAAACCTATAAACCACAAAAGGCCTAAATACTTAAATTACTAAACTCCTAAACCCTGATACTATTGCACCACACCCACATAGTGACGGACCACAGTACACACGTGCACATATTCTTGTCCATTTTGGTGTAGCATTTAGAGGGGCCAGCAAGTCCTGGAAGCAGCCAGAAGTATGGGCCAACAGCTTGTAGAGGGCCCCACTAGCAAGCCGAAATGATAACATTCAGACAACTGACGAGACTGAACAAAGTTGTTGGGAGTAAACCTAGAAGTAGCTAGGAGTGTGTCCCACTAGCATAGAGGGCCACCCAACCGTAGCCCGACAGGAATAGAGGGTAATCCATGATTAATTGGAGATCCAGAAAAATCCGAAGCATCGCCAAGCAGGGCCAGTAAGAAATGGAGTCCAGACAAGCCACACGGGAGCAAAAGATTCAATCTTGTAGTTTATGTTTGTAGTCTTATTTGAATTTTGGACTTTGTATGCACCATGTACTTGTAGAGACGGATCATGACATACTCACACACACAATCTTGTATGTTCTCTATGTAGCATGCAATGAGGGCAACTGGACCCATCAGTATCTCTAAGTGGGGTCCACTAATGCATTTTGTAAATAAACATTAGGCAATGCTACATTCCCATGAGGAGAAGACCAATCTTTATAGAAGTTTGTAATTTTACTTGTATTCTAGCTTGGTTGTACGCGTAGATAATTAGACTATGAGATGGACCTCATCACACATGCACACAGATGCATGCGTATTTTTTGATATTTTGTCGGTGCAACATACAGCCATTTCTTGGAGCTCGAGAAGGAAGCATTTTAACCCAATAGATACTCTTTTGAGGATCATTGGAGCAAAAAAAAGTTGAATTCAGAGGTGGGAATGATTTGACAAAGTGCCGTAGATATGGACTTTTGGATTTATGGGTATTCAGTTTTACATGTATTCCATTGCATAGTAATGACATAGGCAAATGCTTGATGCTGCATGCCACACACATGCACAATCTTATATTTGCATAGTTTTAATATGGTGCATCATTCAGGTTCCTCCAAAAGGCTTGGACGAATCCAAATGGAAAGGAAGTAGTGTGCATAATGGCTCAATGCCAACTCTAAAGTCCGGGAATGCCAGTTGATTTTAGTTGTATTTGTACGCTTGGAATTATTAGGCATTATGTTTTTTTATGTATTTTATGCATAGAATCATTAAGGGGCATAGGATTTGGTGGGCTGGACTAAATTAGTCAGCTTTTTAGTCTCTTGTAAGTTGTGTGCCTAAATGATAAATAAAGTGTGTAGTTTCCAAAAAAAAACAAAAAAAAATTATAAACCCTAAACTTTAAACCCGAACCCATAAACCCTAAATTCTAAATATCATGTTTTGCACTTTTATAATCAAATGACTAATTGTTAAATTTAAATTGAAATTCACAACTTTTAGGAATGTCACAGATTTATCTTTTTGTATATGCAACACAAAGTCATGACTCAAAGGGTAAGTTATGGATTCAGTCTCTTTCTTGCTTTAGATTATTGTAGCATTAGCAATGGTAATGATAGTATATTTTGTCTCTAGAACACAAAATCATATCGATGAGAATATGCCATAACTTGTGTCTCTCTGTTGAACATATTGTTATGGCACTAAGAATGATCATTAATACATATTTAATAACTATAATACTGGGTCATAGTATTGGATATGACCATTATTTGTGCATTTTATCTTTATATTGCAAAGTCATTGCACTAGGAATGATTGTAACTTTCGACATTTCTCAAGACCAAAAGTCATGACCCTAGAAATAGTTAAAGCTCGAGTACTACTCTTTATAACTTTCTATAGCTAAAATTCTTGGGTTTTGAAATATCACTATGGCTTTTACCATTGATTTGTGACCTCAAGTGTCAATATGAAAGACTAATATTTTGAGCAATGACCTTTTATACATTTGAATATGATTCATTTACACCTTTTTGGGTATTGTGAGCTTGTATACATAACTCATTTAATATAAAAAGAAAGAAATGATACTTTACATATCCAAGAGGATATAAAAAAGGGGCTTAGACATGCCAATAAAATAAATTTTTTAATTCTTGATTAATGAGAGCCCATACTTCTTGCCCTGCTCAAACCGCCCTAGGGCTAGTTTGTTCTAATAGGCTATACGGTGGTTATTTTTTTAGAGGTGAACTATGTTTTACAAAATTGCTTTGAGTGTGTGTATGAAGTATATTTTAAAAGAAATTACAATAATCAATATAAATAGCATCCTCAACAACTTGCTATTTCAAGACATCGGGGTACAACTTTGGTTTAGTCTATTAGCGTACATGAGTCAAATTACCTTTGATAGCCCATTGTTTCAACATCAAATATGATGAGACATAATAGAGATAAACTAAAAGCACCTATTATTTTGGTTAGAGATTTAGCAATCATTCTAGAGTTGATAGAGGAACAATATAAATTAATTTAATTATTCAGTATAATTTTAATTTTTATTTTAATTATTTATCAGTTTATTTTTATAAAAATATTAATTACAAAATAAATTATTAGTGAAACGGATCTAATTTAAATTAAACCAGTATATCCTAAATAATAAAGAATAAATCTCATTTTTTTTATTTTAATTTTAAATATTCAAATTTAATTATTTATTTGTATATTTTTATATTAATATTAAATACAAAATAAATTATGAGTTACAAAAATATAATTAATATAAATTATATTTCATTAAAATAATATAGATAAACTTTTTAAAATAAAAAAAAATTCAAAACAAATAATTATTATATAGTAATATATTTTGCTTTGCTTCTGAATCATTTTAGGTTTTCTAAATATATTTTAATTGATATCTATCTTATTAATAATAGATTATTAAGTTATTTTTTCATCATTATTAGCATATTTATAAATAAAAATGTTTATATTGAATTTATATGATGTATAAATATAATGATTATTATAACTAAATATTGTATTCACTTTTTTAAAAAAATTTTAAAATTATTATATTTTCAAAGGTTATAACCTTTGAAAATGTGAAAAAATAAAAAAAACTAAATCTTTTGTTATTTCATTTTTTAAATAAAAACTATACATCATTAAATGCTTACTTACTTAAATTAGTAAGCTCATAAATTCCGAAACCCCTAAATACATAAACCTTTTAATAGCTATATACTACTTAATTAATAATAAATATCATTTTTATTTTATTTATTATAATTTTAAATATTCATTTTAATTATTTATAGTTTAATTTTTTCGAAAAATTAATTACAAAATAAATTTCGAGTGAGACAAATAATCTTTAAATAATTTATTTTAATAAAAAAAAATAAGCTTATAAAAAGAAGTAAAATTTTAAAAATTAAATATTATTTTGTAGTAATATATTTAGATTTGATTTTGAATCATTTTGTGTTATTTAAATATATTTTAATTAATATTTATATTATTAATAATAGTTTATTAATTTAATTTTTGATCATTATTATACTATCTATCATTAAAATTATTTATATTGAATTTATATGATATATAATTAGTAAGATTATCATAATTATACATGGTATTGACATTTCAAAAAATTTTAAAAATTATTTTATTTTCAAATGTTTTAAACTTTGATAATCAGAAAAATTCAAAAATAGAATTTTAAATTTTTATTATATATATTAAACCTATAAACCACTAAATAATCAAACCATTAAACAAACATACCATATATAATAAATCATAAATCTCATTTTAATTTGTATTCATTATAATTTTAAATATTTATTTTAATTATTTATTAGTTTATTTTTTTTAGAAATATCAATCACAAAATAAATAATGAGCGAGAAAAATCTAATTTTAATAATTTATTTTTAATCAAAGAAAAATAAGCTTATAAAAAGAAGTAAAAATTTAAAAACAAAAAATTATTATTTAGTAATATATTTTACTTTGATTTTGAATCATTATATATAGGTTTTGCAATTATATTTTTATTGCTTTCAATCTTATTAAGAATAGTTTATTAATTTATTATTTGATCAATTTTATAATATCTTACAATAAAATTACTTATATTGAATTTAAATGTCTAATAATTATTAAGATTATTATAACTAAATATTATATTTACATTTGAAAAAAATTTAAAAATTATTATAATTTCAAAGGTTATTAACTTCAAAAATGATAAAAAATAACAAAAATAATTTTTTATTATTTTATTATTTAAATAAAACTTATAAACCACTAAATGACTATACATTTTAATCTCTAGACTCCTAAACCCAAAAAGCCCCTAAATACTTAAACCATTAATCCTATATAACCTAAATAATAAATAATAAATCTCATTTTTATTTGTTTTCATTATAATTTTAAATATTCATTTTAATTATTTTTTAGTTTATTTTTCTAGAAATATTAATAACAAAATAAATAATGAGTGAGACAGATTTAATTAAAATAATATAATTTTTATGAAAAATAAATTAACTTATAAAAATAAACAAAATTTCAAAAATTTAAAATAATATTTAGTAATATAATTTACTTTGATTTTGAATTATTTTAGGTTCTGCAAATATATTTTGATTAATATCTACTTACTAATAATAGTTTATTAATTTATTTTTCGATCATTATTATAATAAATATTAATACTGTTTTTTATATTGAATCTACAACAAATATAATTATTAAGATTATTATAACTAAGTATTATATTCATATTTTGGAACTATTAAAAAATTATTATATTTTTAAAGGTTATAACCATTAAAAATCATTAAAATTCATAAAAATAAATTTATTGTTATTTCATTGATTAAATAAAATATATAAACAGGAAAATGTGTAAACATATAATTCAATAAACTCCTTAACCCCAAAACCACAAAAATCTTTAACAATTAAATAGTTATATCCTAAATAATAAATCATAAATCTCATTTTTTAGTATTCATTATAATTTTTAATATACATTTTAATTATTTATTATTTTAATTTTATAGAAATATAAATTAAAAAATAAATTATTAGTGGGACAAATATAATTTAAAAAATTTATTTTTTATCAAAAAATATATAGGCTTATAAATGTATACAAAAATTTAAAAATTTTAAATTAATATATAGAAAAATATTTCACTTTGATTTTGAATCATTTTAGGTTTTGAAGATATATTTTAAACAATATTTATCTTTTTAATAATTGGTTATTACTTTTTTATGATCATTATTATAATAAATATTAATAAAATAGTTTATATTGAATTTATATTATATATAATTATTATGATTATTATAACTTCATATTGTATTCAATTTTCAAAAAAAAAATAAAAATTAGTATATTTTCAAATGTTATAACCTTCAAAAATGTGAAAAAATAACAAAAATTTTTTATTGTTATTTTATTTTTTATATAAAACCTATAAACCACTAAATGACAAAAAACTAAAATGTCTAAACTCCTAAACCCCGAAGCCCATAAAAACATAAAATATTAAAATAGTATAGTCTAAATAATAAATGATAAATCTCAGTTTTATTAGTATTCATTATAATTTTAAATATTCATTTTAATTATTTATCAGTTTTTTTTATAGAAATATTAATTACAAAATAAATTATTAGTGCAACATATATAATTTAAATAATTTATTTATTATAAAAAAATGCTTATAAAAAGAGGCACAATTTTAAAAATAAAAAATTATTATTTAATAATATATCTTTTTTGATTTTGAATCATTTTAGATTATACAATTATATTTTAATTTATATCATTCTTATTAATTCAAATTTATTAATTTATTTATTGATCATTATTATAATATCTATTAATAGTATTATTTATATTGAGTTTACATTATATAAAATTAAAATTATTATATTTTCAAAGGTTACAACCTTCAAAAATTTAAAAAAATCAAAAAATTAAATTTTTTGTTTTTCCATTCTTTAAATAAAAACTATAAATCACTAAAGATCTAACCAATTAAATCACTATACTCCTAAACCACAAAACACCTAAATACTTAAACCATTAAAACAGTATATCCTGAATAATAAATAATAAATCTCAATTTTTTTGTATTCATTAAAATTTTAAATATTCATTTTAATTATTTATTAGTTTATGATTATAGAATTATAAATTACAGAATAAATTATAAGTAAGACAAATATAATTTAAATAATTTATTTTTAATATCAAAAATATAAACTTATAAAAAAAGCAAAACAATAAAAAAAATTATTATTTAGTAATATATTTTACTTTGATTTGAATAAATTTAGATTATTCAAATACTTTTTAAATAATAATTATTTTATTAATAATAGTTTATTAATTTATTTTTTGATCATTATTATAATATCTAGCAATGTAATTATTTATATTGAATTTAAATGACATATATTTATGAAGATTATTATAAATAAATATTATATTTACATTTGAAAAAAATTAAAAATTATTATATTTTCTAATGATATAACCATCAAAAATTAGAAAAAATAAAAAAAATAAATTTTATGTTATATCATTGTTTAAATAAAACTTATAAACCATTAAATTTATAAACACTTAAATCTCTAAACTCATTAACACAAAAGCCCCGAAATACTTAAATCTTTAAACACGTAAACCTTAAATATAATTTAAATAATTTATTAAAATATTAATTACAAAATAAATTATGAGTGATACAAATTTAATTTAAATAATTTATTTTTCATCAAAAAAATATATAAGCTTATAAAAAGAAGCAAAAACTAAAAAACATAAATTATTATTTAGTAATAAATTTTACTTTGATTTTGAATAATTTTAGGTTTTGCAATTATATTTTAATTTATATCTATCATATTAATAATAGCATATTTATTTATTTTTTGATAATTGATTTAATATCTATCAATAAAATTCTTTATATTTTGTTAAGATTATATATAATTATAATGATTTTTATTAGAAAATATTGTATTCACATCTTTAAAAAATTTTAAACTTATTATATTTTCAAAGGTTATACCTTTGAAAATGTGAGAAAATATCAAAAATAATTTTTTTTATTATTTCATTGTTTAAATAAATCTTATAAACCACTAAAAGCCTAAATACTTAAATCAATAACTCCTAAATCTCTAAAACTCTAAAAAGATAATCCTTTTAAACTAGTATAGCATAAATATTAAATAATAAATCTCGATATTATTTTTTTCATTATAATTTAAAATATTCATTTTATTTTTTTATTCGTTTATTTTTATATAAATATTAATTACCAAATAAATTATGAGTTAGACATATATAATTTATATAAATTATTTTTTATCGAAAAATATAGATAAACTTATAAAAAAAATAAAAACGTTAAAAACTAAAATTTATTATATAGTAACATATTTTGCTCTGCTAAATCATTTTAGATTTTGTAATTATATTTTAATTAATATCTATCTTATTAATAATTGTTTATTAATTTATTTTTTTGATCATTATTAGAATATTTACCAATAAAATTGTTTATATTGAATTTATATGATATATAAATATAACGATTATTATAACTAAATATTGAATTCACTTTTGAAAAAAATTTAAAAATTATTATCTTTCAAATGTTATAAGCTTTGGAAATATGAAAAAATAATAAAAATAAATTTTATGTTACTTTATTTTTTAAATAAAACCTATAAACAACTAAATGCAGACACAATTATATCAGTAAACTCCTAAACACCGTAATGCCTAAATACATAAACCATTAAACCGCTATATACTACTTAATAAATAACAAATTGAATTTTTATTTCAATTTATTACTATTTTAAATTTTCATTTTAATTATTTAATAGTTTATTTTTATAGAAATTTTTATTACAATATAAATTATGAGTTCGATACATATAATTTAAATAATTTATTTTTATTCATAAAATATATATACTCTTTTAAAATAAGTATAAAAGAAGTATTAGTAAAAATTAAAAATTATTATCCACTAATATATTTAACTTTAATTTTGAATCAATTTGGATTTTGTAAATATTTTTTAATTATAATCTATCTTATTATAAATAGTTTATTAATTTAATTTTTGATAATTATTATAATATCTATCAATAAAATTATTTATATTTATTTTATAATATATAGACTTATTAAAATTATTATAATTATATATTGTATTCAAATTTCAAAAAATTATTAATATTATTAAATTGTCAAAGGTTATAACATTTGAAAATGACAAAAAATTACAATTTTTTTGTGTCATTTTATTGTTTAAAAAAAACCTATAAATCACTAAATCCCTAAAAACATAAATCACTAAACTCCTAAATGACAAAACCACAAAATACTTAAACCATTAAACTGGTATACATTAATAATAAATCATAAATCTCATTTTAATGTTTATTTAGTATAATTGTAAATTTTTATTTTAATTATTTATCAGTTTATTTTTATAGAAATATTAATTACAAAATAAATTATTGGTGAGATAGATATAACTTAAATTAATCCGGTATACACAAAATAATAAATAATAAATCTCATTTTTTTTTCATTATAATTTTTAATATTCATTTTAATTATTTATTTTTTATTTTTATATAAATATTAATTAAAAAGTTAATTATGAATTAGACAAATATAATTTATGTAAATTATTTTTAATCAAAAAAATATAGATAAACTTTTTAAAATAAAATAAATTTCAAAACAAAAAATTTTTTTATAGTAATATATTTTGCTTTTCTTATGAATCATTTTATGTTTTCTAATTATATTTTAATTGATATCTATCTTATTAATAATAGATTATTAATTTATTTTTTGATCATAATTAAAATATTTATCACTAAAATTGTTTTTGTTAAATATGATATATAAATACATTGATTATTATAACTAAATATTTCTATTCACTTTTAAAAAAAATTTAAAATTTATTATATTTTCAAAGGTTATACCCTTTGAAAATATCTAAAAATAATAAAAATAAATGTTTTGTTATATTATTTTTTAATTAAAACCTATAAACCACGAAATGCATACATAATTAAATCAGTAAACACATCTTGTAATACCTAAATACATGAACCATTAAACTACTATATAATACATACTAATTAATATATCTAATTTTAATTTCTATTTATTATAGTTTATATATTTATTGTAATTATTTATTAGTTTATTTTTATAGAAATATTTATTATAAAATAAATTATGAGTGCGACAAATATAATTAAAATAATTTATTTATAATCAAAAAAAATATATACGCTTATAAAAGAAGTAAAAATTTAAAAATTAAAAATTATTATCCAGTAATATATTTTAATTTAATTTTGAATCAATTTAGGTTTTATAAATATCTTTTAATTAATATATATCTTATTATTAATAGTTTATTAATTTAATTTTTAATCATTATTATAATATCTATCAATAAAATTATTTATATTGAATTTATATCATATATAATTAAGAATATTATTATAACTAAATATTATATTCACATTTCAAAAAATTTTAAATATTATTATATTTTCAAAGGTTATAACCTATGAAAATGAAAAAAAATACAAACTTTTTTGTTATTTTATTGATTAAATAAAACCAATAAACCATTAAATGCTTAAGAACCTAAATCGCTAAACTCCTAAAAGACAAAACATCTAAATACTTAAACTATTAAACTAGTATATATTAATAATAAATCATAAATATGATTTTAATTTTTATTCAGTATAATTTTAAATTTTTATTTTAATTAATTTTCAGTTTATTTTTATAGAAATTTTAATTACAAAATAAATTATTTGTAAGACAAATCTAATTTAAATTAGACATGTATACCCTAAATAATAAATAATAAATCTCATTATTTTCAATTATAATATTAAATATTCATTTTAATTATTTATTTGTTTATTTTTATAAAAATATTAATTACAAAATAGTTTATGAGTTACACAAATATAATTTATCTAAATTATTTTTCATCAAAAAATTATAGATAAACTTTTTAAAAGAAAAAAAAATAATTTTATAGTAATATATTTTGCTTTACTTCTAAATCATTTTAGGTTTTGTAATTATATTTTAATTGATATTTATCTTATTAATAATAGATTTTTAAGTTACTTTTTCATCATTTTTATAATATTTATCAATAAAAATGATTATTTTGAATTTATATCATATATAAATATAATGATTATTATAACTAAATATTGAATTCACTTTTTAAAACAATTTTAAAATTATTATATTTTCAAAGGTTATAACCTTTGAAAATGTGAAAGAATAAAAAAAATATTTTTTCTTTGTTATTCTATTATTTAAATAAAACCTATGCATCACTAAATGCCTAAGCATTTAAATCACTTAACTACAAAATCCCGATACCTCTATATAGATAATCCTTTAAATCAGTATACCCTAAATAATAATTAATAAATTTCATTTTTACTTATTTTCATTATAATTTAAAAAATTAATTTGATTGTTTCGTTTTTTATTTTTATATATGTATTAATTATAAAATAAATTATGAGTTAAAAATATAATTTATAAAAATTATTTTTAATCAAAAAATTGATAAGCTTATAAAAAGAATAAAAATTTCAAAACAAATAATTATTATTTAGTAATATATTTTGCTTTGATTTTGAATCATTTTAGGTTTTGATATTATATTTTAAGTATTATCAATCTTATTCATAATAGATTTTTAATTTATTTTTTGTTAATTATTAGAATATCTATCAATAAAATTCTTTATATTAATTTATATGATATATAATTATTATGATTATTATAAATAAATATTGTATTCACTTTTGAAAAAAATTTAAAAATTATTATATTTTAAAGGTTATAATCTTAAAAAATGATAAAAAATGTTAAAAATAAATTTTTAGTTATTTAATTTTGTAAATAAAACCTATATACCATTAAATGCTTACTTACTTAAATTAGTAAGCTCATAACCCGCGAAACCCCTAAATATATAAACATTTTAACATATATATACTGATTAATAAATAATAAATCTCATTTTTATTTCTATTTCTATTAATTATAATTTTAAATATTCATTTTAATTATTTATAGTTTAATTTTTTAGAAAAATTAATTACAAAATAAATTTCGAGTGAGAAAAATATTATTTAAATAATTTATTTTTAATAAAAAAAATTAAGCTTATAAAAAAAAATTTAAAAATTAAATATTATTATTTAGTAATATATTTTGATTTGATTTTGAATCATTTTGTGTTATGTAAATATATTTTAATTAATATTTATATTATTAATAATAGTTTATTAATTTAATTTTTGATCATTATTATAATATCTATCATTAAAATTGTTTATATTGAATTTATATGATATATAATTAGTAAGATTAATATAATTATATATAATATTCACATTTCAAAGAATTTTAAAAATTATTTTATTTTTAAAGGTTATAACCTTTGAAAATCAGAAAAAATCAAAAAAAATTTTTTATTTTTATTATATAAATAAAACCTATAAACCACTAAATACCAAAAAACATAAATTGATAAACTCCTAAATGACAAAACTCCTAAATAATCAAACATTTAAACCGGGATACCACATATAATAAATCATAAATCTCATTTTAATTTGTATTCATTATAATTTTAAATATTCATTTTAATTATTTATTTGTTTATTTTTTATAGAAATATTAATTACAAAATAAATTATGAGAGAGGCAACTATAATTTTAATAATTTATTTTTAATCAAAATAAAAATATAAGCTTATAAAAAGAAGTAAAAATTTAAAAACAAAAAATTATTATTTAATAATATATTTTACTTTGATTTTGAATCATTATATATAGGTTTTGCAATTATATTTTAATTGCTATCAATCTTATTAAGAATAGTTTATTAATTTATTATTTGATCATTTTTATAATATCTAACAATAAAATTACTTATATTAAATTTAAATGTCTTATAATTATTAAGAATATTATAACTAAATATTTTATTTACTTTTAAAAAAATTTAAAAATTATTATATTTTCAATGGTTATAACCTTCAAAAATGATAAAAAATCACAAAAATAATTTTTTTATTATTTTATTATTTAAATAAAACTTATAAACCACTAAATGCCTAAACATTTAGATCTCTAGACTCATAAACCCCAAAACCCCCTAAATACTAAACCATTAAACCTATATAACCTAAATAACAAATAATAAATCTCAATTTTATTTGTATTCATTATAATTTTAAATATTCATTTTAATTATTTTTTAGTTTAATTTTATAGAAATATTAATTACAAAATAAATATTGAGTGAGACATATATAATTTAAATAAATTAATTTTTATGAAAAAAAATATAAGCTTATAAAAATAAACAAAATTTTAAAAATTTAAAATTTTATTTTAGTAATATAATTAACTTTTATTTTGAATTATTTTGGGTTTTGCAAAAATATTTTACTTAATATCTATCTTATTAATAATAGTTTATTAATTTATTTTTTGATCATCAAAATAATATATATTAATAAAATATTTTATATTGAATTTACATCAAATATAATTATTAAGATTATTATAACTAAGTATTGTATTGATATTTTAGAACTATTAAAAAATTATTATATTTTCAAATGCTATATAACCTTTGAAAATCATGAAAATTCATAAAAATAAATTTTTTGTTATTTCATTGATTAAATAAAACCTATAAATCATTAAATAAAACCTAAATGTGTAAACATATAAATCAATAAACTCATTAACCCCAAAACTACAAAAAACTTAAACCATTAAATAGGTATACCCTAAATAATAAATCATAAATCTCATTTTTATTAGTATTCATTAGAATTTTATATATACATTTTAATTATTTATTAGTTTATTTTTATAGAGGTATAATTAAAAAATAAATTAATAGCTAGACAAATATAATTTAAATAATTTATTTTTCATGAAAAAATATATAATCTTATAAATGGATACCAAAATTTAAAAATTTAAAATTAATATTTAGGAAAATATTTCACTTTGATTTTGAATCATTTTAGGTTTTATAAATATATTTTAAACAATATTTATCTTATTAATAATTGTTTATTAATCTTTTTTTGATCATTATTATAATATATATTAATATAATTGTTTATATTGAATTTACTTGATATATAATTATTAAGATTATCATAACTAAATATAGTATTCACATTTAAAAATAAATTTAAAAATTCTTATAGTTTCAAACGTTATATTAAATTTTTTGTTATTTTATTTTTTAAATAAAAAATATAAACCACTAAATGCTAGGGGTGCCCATCAGACGGGACGGAATGGGGATTACAAATCTCTTCTCCCTTCCCACAGTTCGGAGATTTTATTTGAAGACCCAAACCCATCCCATAGGTTGAAAATATCGGGATGGGACGGGACGGAGATCGGGGATTTTGGGTAGGAGAAAACTGTTCCGGGACGGAAAGGAGTTCGAACATTTTTTTCAATTTATTTTGTTCAAACCAGCCAAATTAGTTCATATCGAAACCTTTTGTTGTACCATTTATCATTCCTTTGTTATGTATCTTTCAAACTCAAATTGGGCCAATTTTCTTTTGTCAAATAGGCTGAATACCACAAACGAGTTACATTACCTTGTCTAAAGGTTCGACAAGTTGGCTTTGTTCAGCCGAGTGAACGTTAACCATAATAGCAATACTACATTTTTTAAACAATTACTTAAAATATTAAGGAATAGCTAAAGATGACCACAAACATTGGCAGCATCAATTACTACTTAAGTAATTGTTAAAATTAGGCAGCTTAATATAACAAAAAAAAATACAACTAATAACAACCATGATTATAATCATTTCAAAGGTCCATCCCAGAATAGCAATGAACATCAAAATCCAATTAATTATCTCTTCTACAACTCCTCCCTTTTCTTCCTCGACTATAGAAGGACAACCAGAGATGAAACCGTGTTAATCATGTAGACATAAATTTCTAAGATGAAAGAGTAATAAAAAAACAAAATACTACCTTATAAAATTTAATACACCCATTCCAAATTTAGTTGGCCAACTATAGTTGGAAGAATATTTGGATATTGAGACCTCTTTGAAAATTATAATTGAACCATTATTTTATTTAATTGAATGAATAAAATAAGTAAAATTGAAATTAAAATTTACAAGATTTGTATACTAACCTGATTCATTATCATCAAGGTCTTGAACTAATTCTTTAATTTCAATAGATTTGTTTGAGCTTCTCAACCAATCTTGTAGACATATGAGAACTTCAGCTTTAATAGGTGTTAAAGAACATCTAAATTTATCTAAAGTTCTCCCCCCAGTGCTAAATGTAGATCGTAGTCCACAGTAGATGCTTGGATAGCAAATACATCCCATTCTACATTTTCCAAAGAAGGATACCTAACCTCATTTACCTTCCACCAGTTTAGAAGATCAAAATCAATTCTATTTTTTTTAAGTTTGTCCTCCAAGTACATATCCAACTCTTCCAAAGCTACAACTTCTTGTTCTTTCTCCAATTCAACAAAAAAATCATCAACATAAGTATCACTACCATCAAAGAAATCATCATTTTTCTTCAACACAATAGAAGAAAAATCATCTTCTTTTGATTCATCTTCATTTAAATCTTTATAATCATCCATCATCTCATTTAAAGCATTCATAACATTTTTCACCAAATTTTTAGCCAATTCCTCTTTATAATGCTAAGTGTACTTAACCATGAGATATTTGAGCTTATATCTTGGATCCAATACTACTACTAGAAAAAGCATAATATTTGTTGACTGAAGAGCACCCCAATATTTGTTGATTGAAGAGAACCCCAATATTTGTTGAATTTATGCCTCATTTTAATATCCATTTCTAACACCATTGTATCTTTATTATTTTCACAAAGCTCAATTTTTTTCAAAATTAAAATAATTTCAGGAATATAAACACTAGAGGTAGAAAATTATGAGCCAGAAAATTTACAAGTTACATCATAAAAAGTTTTCAAGAAACGAGCCAAAATTATGGCATTTGTTCAGTCTCTCTCAGTTGGAACGTTTGAACCAAACTCCTTCAAAGACATTTTGTCTTTGTCCTCCAACTTATCATATTCTTTTTGATATTTTATATCAGTTTGGAGCATCAAATAAGTTGAATTCCATCTTGTAGGACAATCTAATTGCAATGAAGATCCATATGTCAAGTTTGCTTCTTAAACACATAACTTAAACATATCTAATCTTTTAGGACTGCTCCTCACATATTTCACCACACCTATAATTTTTTGAATAGCACCCTCAACTACTACAATGTCATCTCTGACAATTAAGTTTAGGATATAAGCACAACATCTCATATGAAAATGCTCGCCTCTCAAAGGTGCAACACTTTTCTTCACAAGACTTTTTTTCAATTATTCAACTACAACATCATTATTTGATGCATTGTCAATAGTAATGCACATCAACTTTCTCAAACCTCATTCATTCATGCAAAACTCAATAGCATATCTAATATTAACTCCAGATTGACTTTTAATTACACAAAAGTTCAAAAGCCTTTTATGCATATTCCATTGAGAATCAATGAAATGAACAGTCAAACATATATATGATAAATTTTGAATGCTAGTCCAAGTGTCAGTAGTCAATGAAACTCTACAACAATCAGATGAAATTCTATCAAATAATTTTTTTTTCCTTCACAAACAAAGAAAAACAATCCCTCAATATAGTGTGCCTAGATGGAATTTTAAATGGAGGCACACTAACTTCACAAAACTCCTTAAACTCATCCCTCTCAACAAAACAAAAAGGCAATTCATCTTTTATGATCATTTTCACCAAAGCCTTTCTAACTAGTTGTTGATCAAATTGCCAACAAGTTAATTTGTTATCCTCTGAACTAGTACCTTTAGTGAAACTCAACAAAGATTGTGACTTGTCTTAACCTTTGTGAGCTTCTATTAATTCTTTTTTGTGTGCAAATTTCCTACAAGTCTCTCTCAAGTATTTCCATTAACCCGAAGTACCTTGATCACTTTTTGCCAAGTATTCTTTCCTACACCATATACAAGCTGCCCTACCAGTTTCATTTCCCTTTGAATCAACTAATATCTCATAAGTTTCTCAAACAAATGACTTATACTTTTTATGAGCTTGAGGTTCAGATGTACCTTGACTTTCTTTTACAATTGCAATTGAAGAACCTGCCGTAACAATAGGAGGGTTCATGAAATGATGATTGGATTTACTAGTACTTTGATCATTTGAGATGTGATCATCATCAATTTATTATATTTTTCGTTTACCACTAGATTGTGCCATCTGCATTGCCATTAATTAATATGAAATGTTAAGCATAAATACATATAAATATTTCAAACTAGCAAGCTCTACAAAACTGACTGTAAGACATTCGGCCCACTCATTCGGCCCCAACCACAACACCACACCCAATACTCAACAAAACTGACTGAGATACATAATAATAATAATAATTAATCACTCAAATCTCGTCAGAAAAACAAACCAAAAGGCTGGTGGCATCTGAGACACGGTGGAGGCAACCAGAAGTGCGATGGACAAGGGTTGGACCTAACTAAACGCAGCTGGAATGGTGTTAGGTGGCCTGGAACTCGTCGGAATAGGAATAGGTGCGTCAGAATTGGATGGGCAGTAGCGGAATTGGTCGCATCTTCATGTTATATATATATATATATTCCTGGTTCTAGCATAGGTTTTTTAGGACACGACAGTTCTCGGGATGGATATTGCATGAGATCCGGAATAGTCATTAAAAAAAATACGTGACAGAACGGGATGGGAAAAGTCAATGTCAATGGTTTTTCTCAGTCTCGATTCTTTCGGGAGAAGACTTCGGGTCGGGTCGCTAATCTCCTAGTCCAGTGAGCAGCCCTACTAAATGCATATAAAGTTAAATCAGTAAACTCCTAAAAATGCCTAAATACATAAACCATTAAACCGCAAAATACTACTTAATAATTAATAAATCTAATTTTTATTGCTATTTATTATATTTTTAAATATTCATTTTAATTATTTATTAGTGACTTTATTAAGAAATATTTATTACAAAATAAATTATGAGTGGGAAAAATATAATTTAAATTATATATTATTTATCTAATAAAAATATAGGCTTATAAAAGAAGTATAAATTTAAAAATTAAAAATTTTTATCAAGTAAAATTATTTACTTTAATTTTGAATCAATTTGTGTTTTGTAAATATTTTTTAATTAATATCTATCTTAATATTAATAGTTTATAAATTTAATTTTTGATCATTATTATAATATCTATCAATAAAATTATTTATATTAAATTTATATGATATATAATTATTAATATTATAATAACAAATTATTGTATTAACATTTCAAAAAAGTTTAAATATTATTATATTTTCAAATATTTTAACCTATGAACCACTAAAAGCCTAAAAATATAAATCGCTAAACTCCTAACGACAAAACCTCTAAATACTTAAATCATTAAACTAGAATACATTAATAATAAATCATAAATCTCATTTTAATTTTTATTCGGTATAATTTTAAATTTTTATTTTATTTATTTATCAATTTATTTTTAGAAATATTAATTACAAATTAAATTATTAGTGAGACAGATCTAATTTAAATTATACAAATATATCTAAATAATAAATAATAAATCTTATTTTTTTCATTATAATTTTTAATATTTATTTTAATTATTTATTTGTTTATTTAAATATAAATATTAATTACAAAATAAATTGAGTTCGACAAATATATTTTATATAAATTATTTTTCATCAAAAAATTTTTGATAAAATTTTTAAAAGAAAAAAAATTTCAAAACAAAAAATTATTATATAGTAATATATTTTGCTTTTCTTCTGAATCATTTTAGGTTTTTTAATTATATTTTAATTGATATCTATCTTTTTAATAATAGATTATTAAAGTATTTTTTGATCATTATTAGAATAGTTATCAATAAAATTGTTTATATTGAATTTATATGATATATAAATATAATGATTATTATAACTAAATCTTGTATTCACATTTAAAAAAATTTAAAAATTATAATATCTTCAAAGGTTATAGCCTTTGAAAATATCAAAAACTAATAAAAATAAATTTTTTATTATTTTATTTATTTAATAAACCCTATAAAGCACTAAATTCATACACAGTTAAATCAGTAAACTCCTTATCCTCATAATGCCAAAATACATAAACCATTAAACCACTATATACTACTTAATAAATAATAAATCTAATTTTTATTTCTATTTATTATAATTTTAAATATTCATTTTAATTATTTATTAGTTTATTTTTATAGAAATATTTATTATAAATTAAATTATGAGTGCGACTTATATATTTTAATTAATTTATTTTTAATCAAAAAAAATATATGCATATAAAAGGAGTAAAAAATAAAAAATTAAAAATTATTATCAAGTAGTATATTTTAATTTAATTTTGAATAAATTTTGGTTTTGTAATTATTTTTTAATTAATATCAATCTTTTTATTTATAGTTTATTAATTTAAATTTTGATCATTATTATATTATCAAACAATAAAATTGTTTATATTGAATTTATATGATATATAATTATTAATATTATTATAACTAAATATTGTATTCACATTTCAAAAAATTTTAAATATTATTATATTTTCAAAGGTTATAACCTATGAAAATGAAAAAAAATTACAAATTTTTTTTTTGTTATTTTATTATTTAAATAAAACCTATAAGCCACTAAATGCCTAAAAACATAAATTACTAAACTCCTAAATGACAAAAACTCTAAATACATAAACCATTAAACAGTTGTTCATTAATAAAAAATCATAAATCTCAATTTAATTTTTATTAAGTATAATTTTAAATATTTATTTTAATTATTTATAAGTTTATTTTTATAGAAATATTAATTAAAAAATAAATTATTAGTGAGATAGATCTAATTTAAATAATTTATTCTTCATCAGAAAAAATATATATCCTTATAAAAAGAGGGATAATTTTAAAAACAAAAATTTATTATTTAGTAATATATTTTATTTTATTTTTTGAATCATTTTGGATTTTGCAATTATATTATAATTTATATCATACTTATTAATAATAGTTTATTAATTTTTTATTGATCATTATTATAATATCTATTAATACAATTATTTATATTGAGTTTTCATTATATATAATTAAGAAGATTATTATTAATCTATATTATATTCACATTTAAAAAAATTAAAAATTATTATATTTTCAAAGGTTATAACTTTCAAAAATTAATAAAAATCAAAAAATTAAATTTTTTATTTTTCATTCTTTAATTAAAAACTATAGATCACTTAAGGCCAAAACACTTAAATCACTAAATCCAAAAATGCCTAAATACTTAAACCATTAAACTAGTTTATCATGAATAATAAATAATATATCTCAATATTATTTGTATTCATTATAATTTTAAATATTCATTTTAATTATTTATTAGTTTATATTTATATAATTATAAATTAAAAATAAATTATGAGGAAGACAAATATAAATTAAATAATTTACTTTAAATAACAAAAATAAAAACTTATAAAAAGAAGAAAAACATCAAAGAATGTATTATTTTGTAATATATTTTACTTTGATTTTGAATAAATTTACGCTTTGCAAATATATTTAAAATAATATCTATCTCATTAATAATAGTTTATTAATTTATTTTTTGATCATTAATATAATATATTTCAATATAATTGTCTATATTGAATTTACATGATATATAATTATTAAGATTATCATAACTAAATATAGTATTCACATATAAAAAAAATTTAAAAATTGTTATAGTTTCAAAGGTTATATCCTTCATAAATGAGAACAAATAACAAAAAAAGTTTTTTTGTTATTTTATTTTTTAAATAAAACCTATAAACTACTAAATGCCTAAATACTTAAATCACTAAATTCTTAAATCCCAAAACTCCTAAATATATAATCTTTTAAACCTATATATTTTATCTTATTAATATTAATTATATTTAATATCTATCTTATTAATATATTTTACTTTGATTTTGAATCATTTTAGGGTTTGCAAATAATTTTATTTAATATCTATCTTATTAATAATAGTTTATTAATTTATTTTATTATCATCATCATAATATCTAAACAAAATTATTTATATTGAATTTACATAATATATGATTATTTAGATTATTACAACAAAATAATATTTTCATATTTTAAAGAAATTTAAAAATTATTAAGTTTTAAAAGGATATAACCTTTGAAGATAAAAAAAAATAAAAAAATAAATTTTTTGTTATTAGATTTTTTAAATAAAATCTATAAACCACAAAATACCTAAATTCTTAATGACTAAACTCCTAAACCCCGAAGCCCATAAATACATAAGCCATTAAATTAGTATACTCTAAATAATAAATAATAAATCTCTTTTTTATTAGTATCCATAATAATTTTAAATACTCATTTTAATTATTTATCAGTTTATTTTTATAGAAATATTAATTACAAAATAAATTATTAGTTAGATAGATATAATATAAATTATTTATTTTTCATCAAAAAAATATAAGATCATAAAAAGAGGCGAAATTTTTAAAACAAAATATTATTATTTACTAGTTTATTTTAATTTAATTTTGAATAATTATAGATTTTGCAATTATATTTTAATTTATATCATTCTAATTAATAATAGTTTATTAATTTATTTATTGATCATTATTATAATATCTATTAATAAAATTGTTTATATTGATTTTACATTATATATAATTAACAAGAATATTATAACTAAATATTATATTCACATTTTAAAAAAAATTAAAAATTCTTATATTTTCAAATGTTATAACCTTCAAAAATTAGATAAAATAACTTAAAGCATAAACAATTAAATGACTAAACCCCTAAACACCTAAATACTTAATCCATTAAACATGTATATCATGAATAATAAATAATAAATCTCAATTTTATTTGTATTCATTATAATTTTAAATATTTATTTTAATTATTTATTAGTTTATTTTTATAGAATTATAAATTACAAAATAAATTATGAGGAAGACAAATATAATTTAAATAATTTATTTTTAATAAGAAAAATATTAACTTATAAAAAAAGCAAAATATTAAAAAAAATATTATTTAATAATATATACTTTGATTTTGAATAAATTTAGATTTTGAAAATATATTTTAAATAATATATATCTTATTAATAATAGTTTATTAATATATTTATTGATCATTATTATAAAATCTAGCAATGTGATTATTTATATTGAATTTAAATGACTTATATTTATTAAGATTATTAAAACTAAATATTATATATACATTAAAAAAACATTTGAAATTTTTATATTTTCAAAGGTTATAACCTTCAAAAATTAGAAAAAAAATAAAAATAAATTTTTTGTTATATCATTGTTTAAATAAAACTTATAGACCAATAAATGCCTAAACACTTAAAATCTATAAACTCCTAAACACAAAAGCCCCTAAATACTTAAAACTCTAAACTCGTAAACCTTAAATATAATTTAAATAATTTATTTTTCGTCAAAAAAAAATATTAGCTTATAAAAAGAAGCTAAAACTAAAAAACAATAATTATTATTTGGTAATAAATTTTACTTTGATTTTGAATAATTTTAGGCTTTGCAATTATATTTTAATTTATATTTATCATATTAATAATAGCATATTAATTTATTTTTTGATAATTGATATCATATCTATCAATAAAATTGTTTATAATTAGTTTATATTATATATAATTATAATGATTCTTATTGCTAAATATTGTATTCACATTTTTAAAAAATTTTAAAATTATCATATTTTCAAAGGTTATAACCTTAGAAAATGTGAGAAAATATCAAAAATAATATTTTTGTTATTTCATTGTTTAAATAAATCCCATAAACTACTAAATGTCTAAATACTTAAGTCAATAACTCTGAAATCTCAAAAACCATAAATAGATAATCCTTTTAAACTTGTATACCCTAAATAATAAATAATAAATCTCAATATTATTTTTTTATTATAATTTAAAATATTCATTTTAATTATTTATTCATTTATTTTTATTAAATATTAATTACAATATAAATTATGAGTTAGACAAATATAATTTATATAAATTATGTTTCATCAAAAAATATAGATAAACTTATAAAAAAAATTCAAAATAAAAATTTATTATATAGTATTATATATTTTTCTTACCTTCTATATCATTTTTGGTTTTGTAATTATATTTTAATTAATATCTATCTTATTAATAATAGATTATTAATTTATTATTTGATCATTATTAAAATATTTATCAATAAAATTATTTATATTGAATTTATATGAAATATAAATATAATAATTATTATAACTAAATATTGAATTCACTTTTGAAAAATATGTAAAATTTATTATATTTTCAAAGGTTGTAACATTTGAAAATATCAAAAAATTTTAAAAATAAATTTTTTGTTTATTTATTTTTTAAATAAAATCTATAACCACTAAATGCATACACAGTTAAATCAATAAACTTCTAAACCTCGTAATGCCAAAATACATAAACCATTAAATCACTATATACTACTTAATAATTAATAAATCTAATTTTTATTTCTATTTTATATAATTTAAAATTTTTATTTTAATTATTTATTAGCTTATTTCAATAGAAACATTTATTACAAAATAAATTATAAGTGTGAGAAATATAATTTAAATTATTTTTCTATCAATAAAAATATTTACGCTTATATAATAAATAAAAATTTAAAAATTAAAAAATATTATTAAGTAATATATTTTACTTAAATTTTGAATCAATTTGAGTTTTTTAAATATTTTTTAATTAATATCTATCTTTTTATTAATAGTTTATTAATTTAATTTTTGATCATTATTATAATATCTATCAATAAAATTATTTATATTTAATTTATATGATATATAATTATTAATATTATTATAACTAAATATTATATTCACATTTCAAAAAATGTTAAATTTTATTATATTTTCAAAGGTTATGACATGAAAATAAGAAAAAATTACAAAATTTTTTTTCTTTATTTTATTATTTAAATAAAACCTATAAACCACTAAATGCCTAAAAACATAAATCACTAAACTCCTAAATGAAAAAACCTCTAAATACTTAAACAATTAAACTGATATACCTTAATAATAAATCATAAATTTTATTTTAATTTTTATTCAGATTAATTTTAAATTTTAATTTTAATTATTTATTATTTTATTTTTATAGAAATATTATTTTACCAAATAAATTATTAGTTAGATCGATCTAATTTAAATTAAACCGGTATACCCTAAATAATAAATAATAAAACTCATTTTTTTTATTATAATTATAAATATTTATTGTAATTATTTATTTGTTTATTTATATATAAATATTAATTACAAAATAAATTGAGTTAGAAAAATATAATTTGTATATATTATTTTTCATCAACAAATTATAAATAAACTTTTTAACAGGAAAAAAAAATTTCTAAACAAAAAATTATTATATAGTAATTTATTTTGATTTGATTCTGAATCATTTTAGGTTTTATAAATCTATTTTAATTGATATCTATCTTTTTTTAATTGAAATCTATCTTATTAATAATAGATTTTTAATTTATTTTTTGATCATTATTAGAAAATTTATCAATAAAATTATTTATATTGAATTTATATGATATATAAATATAATTATTATTATAACTAAAGATTATATTAACTTTTGAAAAAAATTAAAAAATTATTATATTTTGAAAGGTTATAACATTTGAAAATATTAAAAAAATAAGAAAATATATTTATTGTTATTTTATTTTTTAAATAACACCTATAAACCACTAAAAGCCTAAAAACATAAATTGATAAATTTCTAAACGACAAAACCTCTAAATACTTATTCAATTAAACTGGTATAGATTAATAATAAATCAAAAATCTTATTTTAATTTTTATTCAGTATAATTTTAAATTTTTATTTTAATTATTTATCAGTTTAATTTTATAGAAATATTAATTACAAAATAAATTATTAGTGAGATAGATCTAATTTAAATTAAATCGAAATCCCTAAATAATAAATAATAAATAATAAATAATAAATCTCATTTTATTTTCATTAAAATTTTAAATATTCATTTTAATTAAATTTTTGTTTATTTATATAAAAATATTAATTAAAAAATAAATTGAGTTAGACAAATATAATTTATATAAATTGTTTTTCATCAAAAAATTATAGATAAACTTTTTAAAAGAAAAAAAAATTTAAACAAAAAATTATTATATAGTAATAATTTTGCTTTGTTTCTGAATCATTTTAGGTTTTGTAATTATATATTAATTGATATCTATCTAATTAATAATAGATTATTAATTTATTTTTTGATCATTATTAGAATATTTATCAATATATTAGTTTATATTGAATTTATATGATATATAAATATAATTATTATTATAACTAAAGATTGTATTCACTTTCTAAAAAAATTTAAAAATTATTATATTTTGAAACGTTATAACCTTTAAAAATATCAAAAAATAATAAAAATATATATTTTTTTATTTTATTTTTTAAATAAACCCTATAAACCACTAAAAGCCAAAAAAACATAAATTGCTAAACTCTTAAATGACAAAACCTCAAAAGACTTAAACCATTAAACTCGTATACATTAATAATAAATCATAAATCTCATTTTAATTTTTATTCATTATAATTTTAAATTTTTATCTTAATGATTTATCAGTTTATTTCTATAGAAATATTAATTATAAATTAAATTATTAGTGATAGAGATCTAATTTAAATTAAGCCGGTATCCCTAAATAATAAATAATAAATATTATATTATTTTATTATAATTTTAAATATTCATTTTAATTATTTATTTGTTTATTTATATATAAATATTGATTACAAAATAAATTTAGTTAGACAAATATAATTTATATATATTATTTTTCATCAAAAATTATAAATAAACTTTTTAAAAGAAAAAAAAATATCTAAACAAAAAATTATTATATAGTTATATATTTTTCTTTGTTCAGAATCATTTTAGGTTTTATAATTATATTTTAATTGATATCTATCTTTTTTTTAATTGATATTTATCTTATTAATAATTGTTTATTAATTTGTTTTTTGATTTATTAGAATATTTATCAATAAAATTGTTTATATTGAATTTATATGATATATAAATATAATGATTATTATAACTAAATATTGAATTAACTTTTAAAAAAAATTTAAAAATTATTATATTTTCAAAGATTATAACCTTTGGAAATATGAAAAAATAATAAAAATAAATTTTTTGTTATTTTATTTTTTAAATAAAACCTATAAACCACTAAATGCATACATAGATATATTAGTAATCTCTAAAACCCCGTAATGTCTAAATACATAAACCATTAAACTCCTATATACTACTTAATAATTAATAAATTTAATTTTTATTTCAATTAATTATTATTTTAAATATTCATTTTAATTATTTATTAGTTTATTTTTATAGAAAGTTTTTTTACAAAATAAATTATGAGTGTCACACATATAATTTAAATAATTTATTTTTAATCAAAAAAAATATATACGTTTTTAAAAGAAGTATAAAATAAGTACTATTAAAAATTAAAAATTATTATCAACTAATATATTTTATTTTAATTTTGAATGAATTAGGGTTTTGTAAATTTTTTTTTAATAATATCTATCTTATTATAAATAGTTTATTAATTTAATTTTTGATCAATATTATAATATCTATCAATAAAATTATTTATATTTATTTTATATGATATAGAATTATTAAAATTATTATAATTAATATTGTATTAAAATTTCAAAAAATTTAAAATATTATTAAATTTTCAAAGGTTATAACATTTGAAAATGACACAAAATTACAAATTTTTTTTATTGTTTAAATAAAACCTATAAATCACTAAATGCCTAAAAACATAAAATGCTAAACTCCTAAACGAAAAAAACTCAAAATACTTAAACAATTAAACTAGTATACATTAATAATCAATCATAAATCTCATTTTAATTTTTATTCAATATAATTTTATATTTTTATTTTAAATATTTATGAGTTTATTTTTATAGAAATATTAAATACAAAATAAATTATTAGTGAGACAGATATAACATAAATTAAACTGGTATTCCAGAAATAATAAATAATAAATCTCATTTTTTTTCATTATAATTTTTAATAATCATTTTAATTATTAATTTTTTATTTTTATATAAATATTATTTAAAAAAAATTATGAGATAGACAAATATAATTTATGTAAATTATTTTTAATCAAAAAAATATAGATAGACTTCCTAAAATAAAAAAAAATTAAAAACAAAATATTATTATATAGTAATATATTTTGCTTTGCTTATGAATCATTTTATGTTTTGTAATTATATTTTAATTGATATCTATCTTATTAATAATTATTTATTAATTTATTTTTTGATCATTATTAGAATATTTATCACTAAAATTTTTATGTTGAATTTATATGATATATAAATATAATGATTATTATAACTAAATATTGAATTCGCTTTTGAAAAAAATTTAAAAATTATTATATTTTCAAAGGTTATAACCTTTGAAAATATCAAAAAATAATAAAAATAAATGTTTTGTTATTTTATTTTTTAAATAAAACCAATAAACCACTAAATGCATACACAGTTAAATCAGTAAACTCCTTATCCTCATAATGCCAACATACATAAACCATTAAACTGCTATATACTACTTAATAAATAATAAATCTAATTTTAATTTCTATTTATTATTGTTTTAAATATTCATTTTAATTATTTATTAGTTCATTTTTAAAAAAATATTTATTATAAAATAAATTATGAGTGCAACAAATATAATTTAAATAATCTATTTTTAATCAAAAAAAATATATATGCTTATAAAAGAAATAAAAATTTAAACAATATAAATTATTATATAGTAATATATTTTACTTTAATTTTGAATCAATTTGGGTTTTGTAAATATTTTTTAATTAATATATATCTTATTATTAGTAGTTTATTAATTTAATTTTTGATCATTATTATAATATCTAGCAATAAAATTATTTATATTGAATTTATATCATATATAATTACTAATATTATTATAACTAAATAGTGTATTCACATTTCAAAACATTTTAAATATTATTATAACTAAATAAAAAATTACAAAATAATTTTATGTTATTTTTTTGATTAAATAAAACCTATAAACCACTAAATGCCTAAAAACCAAAATCACTAAACTCCTAAAATACAAAACCTCTAAATACTTAAACCATTAAACTAGTATACATTAATAATAAATCATAAATATCATTTTAATTTTTATTCAGTATAATTTTAAATTTTTATTTTAATTAATTTTCTGTTTATTTTTATAGAAATATTAAATACAAAATAAATTATTAGTATGACAGATCTAATTTAAATTAGACTAGTATACCCTAAATAATAAATAATAAATCTCATTTTTTCATTATAATTTTAAATATTCATTTTAATTATTTATTTGTTTATTTTTATATAAATATTAATTACAAAATAATTATGAGTTACACAAATATAATTTATATAAATTATTTTTCATCAAAAGATTATAGATAAACTTTTTAAAAGAAAAAAAAAATTTCAAAACAAATAATTATTGTATCGTAATATATTTTGCTTTACTTCTAAATCATTTTAGGTTTTGTAAATATATTTTAATTTATATCTATCTTATTAATATTAGATTATTAAGTTATTTTTTTCATCATTATTAGAATATTTATCAATAAAAATGTTTATATTGAATTTATATTATATATAAATATAATGATTATTATAACTAAATATTATATTCACTTAAAAAAAAATTTTAAATTATTATATTTTCAAAGGATACAACCTTTGAAAATGTGAAAAAATAAATATTTTTTTTTGTTATTCTATTGTTTAAATAAAACCTATACACCACAATATGCCTAAGCATTTAAATCACTAAACTACAAAATCTTGATACCCCTATATAGATAATCATTTAAATCGGTATAAACTAAATAATAATTAATAAATTTCATTTTTATTTGTTTTCATTATAATTTAAAAAATTCATTTTGATTGTTTAGTTTTTTATTTTTAAATTTTATTAATTATAAAATAAATTATGAGTTAAAAATATAATTTATAAAAATTATTTTTTATTAAAAAATTGATAAGCTTATAAAAAGAATAAAAATTTAAAAACAAATAATTATTATTTAGTAATATATTTTGCTTTGATTTTGAATCATTTTAGGTTTTTATATTATATTTTAAGTAATATCAATCTTATTCATAATAAATTTTTAATTTATTTTTTGATAATTATTAATATATTAATCAATAAAATTGTTTATATTGAATTTATATGATATATAATTCTTATGATTATTATAAATAAATATTTTATTCACTTTTGAAAAAAATATAAAAATTATTATATTTTCAAAGGTTATAATATTAAAAAATGAGAAAAAATAATAAAAATAAATTTTTAGTTATTTTATTTTTTAAATAAAACCTATAGACCATTAAATGCTTACTTACTTAAATTAGTAAGCTCATAAACCCCGAAACCCCTAAATACATAAACATTTTAACATCTATATACTACTTAATAAATAATAATTCTGATTTTTATTTCTATTTCTTATAATTTTATATATTCATTTTAATTATTTATAGTTTAATTATTTAGAAAAATTAATTACAAAATAAATTTCGAGTAAGACAAATATTATTTAAATAATTTATTTTTAATCAAAAAAATATAAGCTTATAAAAAGAAGGACAAATTTAAAAATTAAATATTATTATTTAGTAATATATTTTGATTTGATTTTGAATCATTTTGTGTTATGTAAATATATTTTAATTAATATTTATATTATTAATAATAGTTTATTAATTTAATTTTTGATCATTATTATAATATCTATAATTAAAATTGTTTAGATTGAATTTATATGATATATAATTAGTGAGATTAATATAATTATACATAGTATTCATATTTCAAAAATTTTTTAAAAATTATTTTAATTTTAAAGTTTATAACCTCTGATAATCAGAAAAAATCTAAAAAAAAAAATTTTTTATTTTTATTATATAAATAAAACCTATAAACCACTAAATACCTAAAAACATAAATTGATAAACTCGTAAATGATAAAACTCCTTAATAATCAAACAATTAAACCGGTATACAACATATAATAAATCATAAATCTCATTTTAATTTGTATTCATTATAATTTTAAATATTCATTTTAATTATTTATTATTTTATTTTTCATAGAAATATTAATTACAAAATAAATAATGAGCGAGACAAATATAATTTTAATAATTTATTTTTAATCAAAAAAAAATATAAGCATATAAAAAGAATTAAAATTTAAAAACAAAAAATTATTATTTAGTAAAATATTGTACTTTGATTTTGAATCATTATATATAGGTTTTGCAAATATATTTTAATTGCTATAAATCTTATTAAGAATAGATTATTAATTTATTATTTGATCAATTTTATAATATCTAACCATAAAATTACTTATATGTAATTTAAATGTATTATATTTATTAAGATTACTATAACTAAATATTATATTTACTTTGAAAAAAAATTTAAAAAATTATTATATTTTCAAAGATTATAACCTTCAAAAATGATAAAAAATCACAAAAATAATTTTTTTATTATTTTATTATTTAAATAAATCTTATAAACAACTAAATGCCTAAACATTTATATCTCTAGACTCATAAACCCCAAAACCCCCTAAATACTTAAACCATTAAACCTATAAAACCTATATAATAAATAATAAATCTCATTTTTATTTGTTTTCATTATAATTTTAAATATTCATTTTAATTTTTTTTAGTTAATTTTTATATAAATATTAATTACAAAATAAATAATGAGTGAGCCATATATAATTTAAATAAATTATTTTTTATGAAAAAAGATATAAGCTTATAAAAATAAACAAAATTTCAAAAATTTAAAATTTTTATTTAGTAATATAATTTACATTTATTTTGAATTATTTTGGGTTCTGCAAATATATTTAATTAATATCTATCTTATTAATAATAGTTTATTAATTTATTTTTGATCATCAAAATAATATATATTAATAAAATTTTTTATATCGAATTTACATCAAATATAATTATTAAGTTTATTATAACTAAGTATTGTATTCATATTTTAGGACTATTAAAAAAGTATTATATTTTCAAAGTTTATAACCTTTGAAAATCACGAAAATTCATAAATATAAATTTTTTGTTATTTCATTGATTAAATAAAACCTATAAACACCTAAATGTGTAAATATATAAATCAAGAAACTGATTAACCCCAAAACAACAATAAACTTAAACCATTAAATAGGCATACCCTAAATAATTAATCATAAATCTCATTTTTATTAGTATTCATTATAATTTTATATATACATTTTAATTATTTATTACATTATTTTTATAGAATAATAAATTAAAAAATAAATTAATAGTGAGACAAATATAATTTAAATAATTTATTTTTCATCAAAAAATATATAAGCTTATAAATGGATACAAAAATTTAAAGAATTAAAATTAATATTTATAAAATATTTCAATTTGATTTTGAATCATTTTAGGTTTTGTAAATATCTTTTAAACAATATTTATCTTATTACTAATTGTTTATTAATCTTTTGTATGATCATTATTAAAATATATATCAATATAATTGATTATATTGAATTTACATGATATATAAATATTAAGACTATCATAACTAAATATAGTATTCACATTTAAAAAAAATTTAAAAATTGTTATATTTTCAGAGGTTATATCCTTCAAAAATAAGAACAAATAACAGAAATTTTTTTTTTTTATTTTATTTTTTAAATAAAACATATAAAATTCTAAATGCCTAAACACTTAAATCATTAAATTCTTAAATACCAAAACTCCTAAATATATAATCTTTTAAACCTGTATCTTATTAATAATAATTTTATTTAATATCTATCTTATTAATATATTTTACTTTGATTTTGAATCATTTTAGGTTTTGCAAATAAATTTTAATTAATATCTATCTTATTAATAATAGTTTATTAATTTATTTTATTATCATCATCATAATATCTATAATATAAATTATTTATATTGAATTTACATAATGTATATTTATTTAGATTATTATAACAAAATAATTTTTTCACATTTTAAAAAAATTTAAAAATTATTAAGTTTTCAAAGGTAATAACCTTTGAAAATAAGAAAAAATAAAAAAATAATTTTTTTATTATTAAATTTTTAAAATAAAATCTATAACCCACAAAATTCCTAAATTCTTATTTACTAAACTACTAGACCCCGAAGCCCATAAATACATAAGCCTGTAAATTAGTATACTCTAAATAATAAATAATAAATATTTTTTTATTAGTATTTATTATAATTTTAAATATTCATTTTAATTATTTATCAGTTTATTTTTATAGAAATATTAATTACAAAATAATTTATTAGTGAGATAGATATAATATAAATAATTTATTTTTTTTCAAAAAAATATAAGATCATAAAAAGAGGCTAAATTTTTAAAACAAAATATTATTATTTACTAATTTATTTTAATTTAATTTTGAATAATTTTAGATTTTGCAATTATATTTTAATTTATATCATTCTAATTAATAATAGTTTATAAATTTATTTATTGATCATTATTATAATATGTATTAATAAAATTATTTATCTTTATTTTACATTATATATAATTAACAAGTTTATTATAACTAAATATTATATTCACATTTTAAAAAAAATTAAAAATTATTATTTTTTCAAAGCTTATAACCTTCAAAAATTAGATAAAATCACTTAAGGAATAAACACTTAAATGAATAAACCCCAAAACACCTAAATACTTAAACCATTAAACATGTATATCCTGAATAATAAATAATAAATCTCAATTTTATTTGTATTCATTATAATTCTAAATATTTATTTTAATTATATATTTTTTTATTTTTATAGAATTATAAATTACAAAATAAATTATGAGGAAGACAAATATAATTTAAATAATTTATTTTTAATAACAAAAATATAAACTTATAAAAAAAGCAAAATATTAAAAAAAATTAGCATTTAGTAATATATAATTTGATTTTGAATAAATTTAGATTTTTCAAATATAATTTAAATAATATCTATCTTATTAATAATAGTTTATTAATTTATTTATTGATCATTATTATAATATCTAGCCATGTGATTATTTATATTGAATTTAAATGAGTTATATTTATTAAGATTATTATAAATAAATATTATATTTACATTTGAAAAAAATTTAGAAATTTTTATATTTTCAAAGGTTATAACCTTCAAAAATTAGAAAAAAAAAATAATAATAAATTTTTTGTTATATCATTATTTAAATAAAACTTATATACCACTAAATGCCTAAACACTTAAATCTATAAACTCCTAAACACAAAAGCCCCTAAATACTTAAAACTTTAAACTCGTAAACCTTAAATATAATTTAAATAATTTATTTTTCATCAAAAAAAATATAAGCTTATAAAAAGAAGCAAAAACTAAAAAACAAAAATTATTATTTGGTAATAAATTTTAATTTGATTTTGAATAATTTTAGGTTTTGCAATTATATTTTAATTTATATCTATCATATTAATGATAGCATATTAATTTATTTTTTGATAATTGATATCATATCTATCAATAAAATTATTTATATTTGGTTTATATTATATATAATTATAATGATTATTATTACTAAATATTGTATTCACATTTTTAAAAAAAAAATTTTAAATAAAAAAATTTTCTCACATTTTGAAAATGTGAGAAAATATCAAAAATAATTTTTTTGTTATTTCATTATTTAAATAAATCATATAAAAAACTAAGTGCCTAAACACTTAAGTCAATATTCCAAAATCTTGAAAACACTAAATAGATAATCTTTTTAAACTAGTATACCCTAAAAAATAAATAATAAATCTCAATATTATTTTTTTCATTATAATTTAAAATATTCATTTTAATTATTTATTCATTTATTTTTATTAAATATTTAATTACAATATAAAATATGAGTTAGATAAATATAATTTATATAAATTATGAGTCAGATAAATATAATTTATATAAATTATTTATATCAAAAAATATAGATAAACTTATAAAAATAAGAAAAAAATTCAAAACAAAAATTTATTATATAGTAATATATTTTGCTTTCCTTCTGAATCATGTTAGGTTTTGTAATTATATTTTAATTGATATCTATCTTATTAATAATAGATTATTAATTTATTTTTTGATAATTATAAAAATATTTATCAATAAAATTATTTATATTGAATTTATATGAAATATAAATATAATGATGATTATAACTAAATATTGAATTCACTTTTGAAAAAATTTTAAAATTATTATATTTTCAAAGGTTATAACATTTGAAAATATCAAAAAATAATAAAAATATATTTTTCGTTAATTTATTTTTTAAATAATACCTATAACCATTAAATTCATACACAATTAAATCAGAAAACTCCTAAACCTCGTAATGCCTAAATACATAAACCATTAAACTGCTATATACTACTTAATAATTAATAAATCTAATTTTTACTTCTATTTATTATAATTTTAAATATTTATTTTAATTATTTATTAGTTAATTTCTATAGAAATATTTATTACAATATAAATTATGAGTGCGAGATATAAAATTTAAATAATTTTTTTTAATAAATAAAAGTATTTCCGCTTATATAATAAGTAAAAATTAAAAATTTAAAAATTAAAAATTATTATTAAGTAAGATATTTTACTTTAATTTTGAATCAATTTGGGTTTTGTAAATATTTTTTAATTAATATCTATATTATTATTAATAGTTTATTAATATAATTTTTGATCATTATTATAATATCTATCAATAAAATTGTTTATATTGAATTTATATGATATATAATTATTAATATTATTATACCTATATATTGTATTCACATTTCAAAAAATTTTAAATATTATTATATTTTAAAAGATTATTATACCTAAATATTGTATTAATATAAAAGATTATTATATTTATATTTTAAATATAAAAGATTATATTTAAAAAATTATAATGAATACAAATAAAAATGGGATTTATTATTTATTATTTAGGTTATATAGTGTTAATGGTTAAGTATTTAAGTGGATTTTGGGTTTAGGAGTCTAGAGATATAAATGTTTAGTCATTTAGTGGTTTATAAGTTTTATTTAAATAATAAAATAATAAAAAATTATTTTTGTGTTTTTTTATGATTTTTGAAGGTTATAACCTTTGTAAATATAATAATTTTTAATTTTTTTTTCAAATGCAAATATAATATTTAGTTATAATAGGTTAATAATTATTAGACATTTTAATTGAATATAAGTAATTTTATTGTTCGATATTATAAAAATGATCAAATAATAAATTAATAAACTATTATTAATAAGATTGATCGCAATTAAAATATAATTGCAAAACCTATATCTAATGATTCAAAATCATAGTAAAATATATTACTAAATAATAATTTTTTGTTTTTAAATTTTTACTTATTTATATAAGCATTTTTTTGATTAAATATAGATTATTAAAATTATATTTGTCTCACTCATTATTTATTTTGTGATTGATATTTCTATAAAAAATTAACTGATAAATAATTAAAATGAATGTTTAAAATTATAATGAATACAAATTAAAATAAGATTTATGATTTATTATATATGGTATACTTGTTTAATGGTTTGATTATTTAGTGGTTTATAGGTTTTATTTATATAATAAAAATTTAAAATTCTATTTTTGATTTTTTCTGATTTTCAAAGGTTATAACCTTAGAAAATAAAATAATTTTTGAAATTTTTTGAAATGTGAATACCATGTATAATTATATTAATCTTGCTAATTATATATAATATAAATTCAATATAAATAATTTTAATGATAGATATTATAATAATAGTTAAAAATATTATTAATAAACTATTATTAATAATATTAATATTGATTAAAAAAGATTTACATAACACAAAATGATTCAAAAAATCAAATCAAAATATATTACTAAATAATAATATTTAATTTTTAAAATTTTCCTTCTTTTTATAAGCTTATATTTTTTTTTATTAAAATAAATTATTTAAATAATATTTGTACCACTCAAAATTTATTTTGTAATTAATTTTTCTAAAAAATTAGACTATAAATGATTAAAATTAATATTTAAAATTATAATAAATAGAAATAAAAATGAGATTTATCTTTTATTAAGTAGTATATAGTTGTTAAAAAGTTTATGTTTTTAGGGGTTTCAGGATTTATGAGCTTACTGATTTAAGTAAGTAAGCATTTAATGATCTATAGGATTTATTTAAAAAATGAAATATCAAAAAATTTATTTTTATTATTTTTTCTCATTTTTTAAGTTTATAACCTTTGAAAATATACTAATTTTTAAATTTTTTTCAAAAGTGAATACAAGATTTAGTTATAATAATTATTATATTTATATATCATATAAATTCAATATAAACATTATTATTGATAAATATTCTAATAATGATGAAAAAATAACTTAAGAATCTATTATTAATAAGATCAATATCAATTAAAATATATTTACAAAACCTAAAATGATTCAGAAGCAAATCAAAATATATTACTATATAATAATTTTTTGTTTTGAAAATTTTGTTTATTTTAAAAGTTTATCTATAATTTTTTGATGAAAAATAATTTATATAATTTATTTTTGTTTTGCTCAATTTATTCTGTAATTAATATTTATATATAAATAAAAAAATAAATAATTAAATTAAATATTTAATATTATAATGAAAAAAATGAGATTTATTATTTATTATTTACGGATACTATTTTAATTTAAAATCGATCTGTCTTACTAATAATTTATTTCTTAATTAATATTTCTATAACTATAAACTGATAAATAATTAAAATAAAAATTTAAATTTATACAGAATAAAAATTAAAATGAGATTTATTATTTATTATTACTGTATACTAGTTTAATGGTTTAAGTATTTAAAGGTTTTTTCATTTATGATTTTACTGATTTATGTTTTTAGGCTTTTAGTGGTTTATATGTTTTATTTAAAAAAATAAAATTGCAAAAAAATTTGCTATAATTTTTTCTAATTTTAATAGGTTATAACCTTTGAAAATATAATAATATTTAAAATTTTTTGAAATGTGAATACAATACTTAGTTATAATAAATTTATTAATTAAATATCATATTAATTCAAATAATAATTATATTGATATATATTATAATAATGATCAAAATTAAATTTATAAACTATTGATATTAAGATATATATTAATTAAAAAATAATTACAAAACCCAAATTGATTCTAAATTATAGTAAAATATATTTTTGGATCACAATTTTTAATTTTTAAATTTTTACTTCTTTTATAAGCATATATATTTTTTAAATTATATTTGTCCCACTCATAATTTATTTTATAATAAATATTTTTATAAAAATAAACTAATAAATAATTAAAATGAATATTTAAAATTATAATAAGTAGAATTATTAATTAGATTTATTAATTATTAAGTAGTTTATAGCGGTTAAATGGTTTATGTATTTTGGCTTTATAGGGTTTAGGAATTTACTGATTTAACTGTGTATGCATTTAGTTGTTTATAAATGTTATTTAAAAAAAATATCAAAAAATTTATTTTTTTTAATTTTTGATATTTACAAAGGTTATAACCTTTCAAAATATAATAATTTTTAAATTTTTTTCGAAAGTGAATACAATATTTAGTTATAAAAATCATTATATTTATATATCATATAAATTCAATATAAATATTTTTATTGATAAATATTTGAATAATGATCAAAGAATAAATTAATAATCTATTATTAATAAGATAAATATCAAATAAAATATAATTACAAAACCTAAAATGATTCAGAAATAAAGCAAAATATATTACTATATAATAATTTTTTGTTTTGAATTTTTTTTCTTTTATAAAGTTTATTATTATTTTTTTGATTAAAAATAATTATATAAATTATATTTGTCTAACTCAATTTATTCTGTAATTAATAATTATATAAAAATAAACGAATAAATAATTAAAATGAATATCTAAAATTATAATGAAAAAAATAATATTGAGATTTCTTATTTATTATTTAGGGTATACCGGTTTAAAATGATTATCTATTTAGGGTTTTCGAGATTTATGAGTTATTGATTTAAGTATTTAGGCATTTAGTGGTTTATAGGATTTATTTAAACAATGAAATAACAAAAAAATTAATTTTGTAATTTTTTCACATTTTCAAAGGTTATAACATTTGAAAATATAATAATTTTTAAAATTTTTTTAAAATGTGAATAAAATATTTAGTAATAATAATCATTATAACTATATATAATATAAACTAATTATAAATTTTTTTTTGTTAGATATGATATCAATTATCAAAAAATAAATTAATAAACTATTATTAATATGATAGATATAATTTAAAATATAATTACAAAACCTAAAATGTTTCAAAATCAATGTAAAATTTTTTACTAAATAATAATTTTTTGTTTTCAAATTTTTACTTCTTTTTATAAGATTATATTTTTTTTTATTAAAAGTAAATTATTAATATTATATTTGTCTGACTAATTATTAATTTGTAATTAATATTTATATAAAAAATAAACTAATTAATATTTAAAATTATAATTAATACAAATTAAAATGAGATTTAAGATTTATTATTGCTTTATATGTAATTTATTTTTTGATAATCTGTTTATATAACCAAATTTTTATTCTTTTTTAATATTTTCATGTAAGTGCAGGAAAGGAAATATTAAGAGGCCGGGGATGCAGTAGTAGCACATTAACGAAGAGAAATTTTAATATAAAATGTTTCGTAATTTTATTTTCGGGTGGATATTTTTGGACTCGTGGAACTGTTCATCTTCTTTCTCTTCTCCCTGTGTGATTTATCGCGACTATTCTATGTGCTGCATACTCTAAGACATTTCTATTGCTTTAATCTGTAATGCATAAGTATTTTCTGGTGGATTTAGCTAGTTGTACTGAGCGACTAGCGAACCACGTTATTTTCGGTGATTATTTCTCGTTTTTTGATTATATCATGATTGGTTGTTGAATTGGGATATATATATTGCTTGTTTTATGTTATTTATGTGTTTCTAAATCTCAATCTCACTACCATGCAAGCACAATTTCCTAACAAATTATATATGGTATACCTGTTTAATGGATCGATTATTTAGGGGTTTTGTCATTTGGGAGTTTAGCAATTTATGTTTTTAGGCATTTAGTGGTATATAGGTTTTATTTATATAATAAAAATAATTTTTTTTGATTTATTTTAGATTTTGAAAGGTTATAATCTTTAAAAGTAAAATAATTTTTAAAATCTTTTGAAATGTGAATACCATGTATAATTATATTAATCTTATTAATTATATATCATATAAATTCAATATAAATAATTTTAATGATAGATATTATAATAATGATCAAAAATTAAATTAATAAACTATTTTTAATAATATAAATATTAATTAAAATATATTTACATAACACAAAATGATTCATAATCAAATAAAAATATATTACTAAATAATAATATTTAATTTTAAAATTTTTCCATCTTTTTATAAGCTTATATTTTTTTATTATTAAAAATAAATTATTTAAATAATATCTGTCTCACTCGAAATTTATTTTGTAATTAATTTTTCTAAAAATTAAAATGTAAATAATTAAATTGAATATTTAAAATTATAATAAATAGAAATAAAAATGAGATTTATTATATATTAAGTAGTATACAGTTGTTATAAGATTTATGTATTTAGGGGTTTTGGGTTTTATGAGCTACTGATTTATGTAAGTAAACATTTAGTGGTCTATAGGTTTTATTTAATAAATAAATAACAAAAAATTTATTTTTTGTATTCTTTCTCATTTTTTTAAGATTAAAAATCTTTGAAAATATAATAATTTTTAAAATTTCTTTTCAAAAGTGAATACAATATATATTTATAAAAATCATAATAATTATATATAATATAAATTCAATATAAATAATTTTATTAATAGATATACTAATAATTATCGAAAAATAAATTAAAAATCTATTATGAATAAGATTGATATTACTTAAAATATAATATCAAAACCTAAAATGATTCAAAAGCAAATCAAAATATATCACTAAATAATAATGATTTGTTTTTAATTTTTTATGATTTTTAAAAGCTTATCTATTTTTTGATGAAAAATATTTTTAATAAATTATAAATTTAACTCATAATTTATTTTATAATTAATATATATATATAAATAAAAAACTAAACAATCAAAATGATTTTTTTAAAGTATAATGAAAACAAATAAAAATGAGATTTATTAATTATTATTAAGTGTATACCAGTTTAAAGGATTATCAATATAGGGGTATCGGGATTTTGTAGTTTAGTCATTTAAGTGTTTAGACATTTATTGATTTATAGGTTTTATTTAAATAATGAAATAACAAAAAAAATATTTTTTTTATTTTTTTACATGTTCAAAGGTTATAATCGTTGAAAATATAAAAATTTTAAAACTTTTTTCAAAAGTGAATACGATATTTAGCTATAATATTTATTAAATTTATATATCATATAAATTCAATATAAACATTTATATTCATAAATATTCTAATAATGATTCAGAAACAAAGCAAAATATATTAATATATAATATTTTTTTGTTTTTAATTTTTTTATTCTTTTATTAAGTTTGTCTATATTTTTTTGGGGAAAAATAATTTAAATAAATTATATTTGTATAACTTATAATTTATTTTGTAATTAATATTTATATAAAAATAAACAAATAAATAATTAAAATGAGTATTTAAAATTATAATGAAAAAACCTAAATTATTATATCAATATATAATAATTAAAATGAGTATTTAATATTTAGTAATAATAATTATTATAACTATATATAATATAAACTTAATATAAACAATTTTATTGATAATATTATATCAATTATCAAAAAATAAATTAATAAACTATTATTAATATGATAGATATAAATTAAAATATAATTAAAAAACCTAAAATTATTCAAAATAAAACTAAAATTTATTACTAAATAATTATTCTTTTTTTAGTTTTTGCATTATTTTATAAGCTTATAAATTTTTTTGTTGAAAAATATATTATTTAAATTATATTTGTCACTTATCATTTATATTGTAATTAATATTACTATAAATTATATAAATTATATTTAAGGTTTACGAGTTTAAAGGTTTAGGTATTCAGGGGCTTCAGGGTTTAGGAGTTTAGAGATTTATGTATTTAGGCATTTAATGGTTTATAAGTTTTATTTAAACAATGATGTAACAAAAAATTTATTTTTGTTATTTTTTCTCATTTTTGAAGGTTATAACTTTTGAAAATATAACAATTTTTAAATATTTTTTATATGTGAATACTATATTTTGTTATGATAATCTTAATAATTATATATCATGTTAATTCAATATAAACTATTATATTGATAGATATTATATTAATGATCAAAAAATAAATTAATAAACTATGATTAAATAGATAGATATTTTTTAAAATATATTTGAAAAACGTAAATTTATTCAAAAAAAAAGTAAAATATAATACTAAATAATAATTTTTTTGATGTTTTGCTTCTTTTTATAAGTTTATATTTTATGTTATTAAAAGTAAATTATTTAAATTATATTTGTCTTCCATATTATTTTTTTTTAAATTTATAATTCTATAAAAATAAACTAATAAATAATTAAAAATGAATATTTAAAATTAAAATGAATACAAATAAAATTGAGTTTTATTATTTATTATTCTGGATATACTAGTTTATGGTTTTAGTATTTAGGTGTTGTGGGGTTTAGTGATTTAAGTGTTTAGACCTTTCATGATTTATAGTTATTATCTAAAGAATTAAAAAACAAAAAATTTAATTTTTTGAATTTTTTTTAATTTTCGAAGGTTATAACCTTCGAAAATATAATAATTTTAAATTTTTTAAAGGTGAATATAATATTTAGTTATAATAATCTTAATAATTATATATAATATAAAGTAAATATAAATAATTTTATTAATAGATATTATAATAATGATCAATAAATAAATTAATAAACTAGTATTAATAAGAATGATATAAATTAAAATATAATTGTAGAATCTAAAATGATTTAAAATCAAAATAAGATATATTACTAAATAATAATTTTTTATTTTAAAAATTTTGCCTCATTTTATAAGCATATATTTTTTTTTTGATTAAAAATAAATTATTTAAATAATATCTGTCTCACTGATAATTTATTTTGTAATTAATATTTCTATAAAAATAATTGATAAATAATTAAAATAAAAATTTTAAATTATACTTAATAAAAATTAAAATGAGAGTTATGATTTATTATTAATTTATACCAATTTAATAGTTTAAGTATTAAGAAGTTTTGTCGTTTAGGAATTTAGCGATTTATGTTTTTAGGCATTTCGTGGTTTATAAGTTTTATTAAAACAATAAAATAACGAAAAAAAATTAGTAATTTTTTCTCATTTTCATAGGTTATAACCTTTAAAAATATAATAATATTTAAAATTTTTTGAAATGTAAATACCATATTTAGTTATAATAATTTTAATAATTATATATCATATAAATTCAATATAAATAATTTTATTGATAGATATTATAATAATGATCAAAAATTAAATTAATAAACTATTGATAATAAGATAGATATGAATTAAAATATATTTACAAAACCCTAATTGATTCAAAATAAAAGTAAAAATTATTACTGGATAATAATTTTAATTTTTAAAATTTTACTTGTTTTATAAGCGTATATTTTTATTTGTTTAAAAATAAATTATTTAAATTATATTTGTCGCACACATAATTTATTTTGTAATAAATATTACTTTAAAATAGACTTATAAATAATTAAAATGATATTTAAAATAATAATAAATTGAAATAAAAAAAGATTTCTTAATTTTTAAGTTGTATATAGCAATTTAATGGTTTATGAATTTAGACATTACGGACCTTAGGAGTTTACTGATTTAACTGTGTATGCATTTAGTGGTTTATAGGTTTTACTTAAAAATTAAAATAACAAAATATATATTTTTATTATTTTTTGATATCTTCAAAGGTTATAACAAATTAAAATATAATAATATTTAAATTTTTTTTAAATGTTAATTCAATATTTAGTTATAATAATCATTATATTTATATATCATATAAATTCAATATAAATAATATTATTGATAAATATTCTCAAAATGATCAAAAAATAAATTAATAATCTATTATTAATAAGATAGATATCAATTAAAATATAAAAAAAACCCAAATTTTTCAGAAGAAATAAAAATATATTACTATATAATAATTTGTTGTTTTGAATTTTTTTTTCTTTTAAAAAGTTTATCCATATATTTTTGATGAAATTAATTTATATAAATTATATTTGTCTAACTTATAATTTATTTTTTAATTAATATTTTTATAAAAAACAAATAAATAATTAAAATCAATAGTTAAAATTATAATGAAAAAGATAATATTGAGATTTATTCTTTTTTATTTTGGATATGCCAGTCTAATTTAAATTAGATATGTCTCACTAATAATTTAATTTGTAATTAATATTTCTATAAAATTAAACTGATAAATAATTAAATAAAAATTTAAAATTATACTGAATAAAAATTAAAATGAGATTTATGAATTATTATTAATGTATACCAGTTTAATATTTTAAGTATTTAAAGGTTATTTCGTTTATGAGTTTAGCGATTTATGTTTTTAGGCATTTAGTGGTTTATAGGTTTTATTTAAAGAATGTAATAACAAAAAAATTATTTTTGATATTTTTTTTACATTTTCAAAGGTATAACCTATGAAAATATAATAAATTTAAAATTTTTTAAAAATGTGAATACAATATTTAGTAATAATAATCATTATAATTATATATAATATAAACTAAATATAAACAATTTATAGATAGATATGAAATAAAATATCAAAAAATAAATGAATATCTATTATTAATATGATAGATATAAATTAAAATATAATTGCAAAACCTAAAAATATTCAAAATCCAAGTAAAATTTATTACTAAATAATAATTTTTTTTAGTTTTTGCTTCTTTTTATAAGCTTATATATTTTTTTTTGATGAAAAATAAATTATTTAAATTATATTTGTATAACTCATAATTTATTTTGTAATTAATATTTTAATAAATTATTTAAATTAATTTTAAGGTTTACGAGGTTACAAGTTTAATTATTTAGGGGCTTTTGTATTTAGGAGTTTAGAGGTTTAAGTGCTTATCCATTTAGTGGTTTATAAGTTTTATTTAAACAATGATATAACAAAAAATTTATTTATATTATTTTTTTAATTTTTGAAGGTTATAACATTTGAAAATATAATAATTTTTAAATTTTTTTTAAATATAAATATAATATTTAGTTATAATAATCTTAATAATTATAAGTCATTTAAATTCAATATAAATAATTACATTGCTAGATATTATAATAATGATCAAAAAAAATTTAATAAACTATTATTAATAAGATAGATACTATTTAAAATATATTTGCAAAATCTAAATTTATTCAAAATCAAAGTAAAATATATTACTTAATAATAATTTTTTTAATGATTTGCTTTTTTTATAACTTTATATTTTTATTATTATAAATAAATTATTTATAATAATTTGTCTTACTCATAATTTATTTTGTAATTTATAATTCTTTAATAATAAACTAATAAATAATTAATTAAAATTATAATGAATACAAATAAAATTGAGATTTATTATTTATTATTAAGAATATACCGGTTTAATGGTTTAAGTATTTAGGTGTTCTTGGGTTTAGCAGTTTAGTGATTTAAGTGTTTAGACCTTTAGTGATTTATAATTATTATCTAAAGAATTATAAAATAAAAAATTTAATTTTTTGAATTTTTTAAATTTTGAAAATTGTAACATTTTAAAATATAATAATTTTAAATTTTTTTAAATGTGAATATAATATTTAGTTATAATAATCTTAATAATTATATATAATGTAAACTAAATATAAATAATTTTATGAAAAGATATTATAATAATGATCAATAAATAAATTAATAAACTAATATTAATAAGAATGATATAAATAAAAATATAATTGAAGAATCTAAAATGATTCAAAATCAAAATAAGATATAAATAATAATTTTTTATTTTAAAAATTTTGCCTCATTTTATAAGCATATATTTTTTTTTGATAAAAAATAAATTATTTAAATTATATTTGTCTTAGTAATAATTTATTTTGTAATTAATATTTATATAAAAATAAATTGATAAATAATTAAAATGAATATTTAAAATTATAATGAATACTAAAAAAGAGATTTATTATTTATTATTTAAGGTATACATATTTAATGGTTTAAGTTTTTTGTGGTTTTGGGGTTAAGGAGTTTATTGATTTATATGTTTGCACATTTATGTGGTAATAGGTTTTATTTAATCAATGAAATAACAAAAAATTTATTTTTATGAATTTTCATGATTTTCAAAGGTTATAACCTTTGAAAATATAATAATTTTTTAATCTTTTTAAAATAAGAATACAATACATAGTTATAATAAACTTAATAATTATATTTGTTGTAAATTTAATATAAACAATTTTATTAATATATATTATTAAAATGATTGAAAAATAAATTAGTTAACTATATTTAATAAGATAGATATTAATTAAAATTATATTTGCAGAACCCAAAATAATTCAAAATCAAAGTAAATTATATTACTAAAAAAAATTTTAAATTTTTGAAATTTTGTTTATTTTTATAAGCTTATTTTTTTTCATAAAAAATAATATATTTAAATTATATGTCTCACTCATTATTTATTTTGTAATTAATATTTCTATAAATATAAATTAAAAAATAATTAAAATGAATATTTAAAATTATAATGAATACAAATAAAAATGTAATTTATTATTTATTATTTAGGTTATATAGGTTTAATGGTTTAAGTATTTAGGACGTTTTGGGTTTAAGGAGTCTAGATATTTAAATTATTAGGCATTTAGTGGTTTATAAGTTTTATTTAAATAACAAAATAATAAAAAAATTATTTTTGTGATTTTTTATCATTTTTAAAGGTTATAACCTTTGAAAAAATAATAATTTTTTAATTTTTTTCAAATTCAAATATAATATTTAGTTATAATAATCTTAATATTTATAAGACATTTAAATTCAAAATAAGTAATTTTATTAATAGATATTATAATAATGATCAAAAAATAAATTAATAAACTATTATTAATATGATTGATAGCAATTAAAATATAAATGCAAAACCTATAATGATTCAAAATCAAAGTAAAATATATTACTAAATGATAATTTTTTGTTTTTAATTCTATACTTCGTTTTATAAGCTTATATTTATTTTTTGATTAAAAATAAATTATTAAAATTATATTTGTCTCGCTATTTATTTATTTTGCAATTAATATTTTTATAAAAAATAAATTAATAAATAATTGAAATGAATATTTAAAATTAGAATGAATACAAATTAAAATGATATTTATGATTTATTATATTTGGTATACTGGTTTAATGGATTGTTAATTTAGGGGTTATGTCATTTAGGAGTTTAGCAATTTATATTTTTAGTCATTTAGTGGTTTATAGTTTTTATTTATATAATAAAAATATAATTTTCTTTTTTTGATTTTATCTGATTTTCAAAGGTTATAACCTTTGAAAATAAAATAATTTTTAAAATTTTTTGAAATGTGAATACCATGTATAATTATATTAATCTTACTAATTATATATCATATAAATTCAATATAACTAATTTTAATGATATATATTATAATAATGATCAAAATTTAAATTAATAAACTATTATAAATAATATAAATATTAATTAAAATATTTTTACATAACACAAAATGATTCAAAATCAAATCAAAATATATTACTAAATAATAATATATAATTTTTAAATTTTCCTTCTTTTTTTAAGCTTATATTTTTTTGATTAAATATAAATTAGTTAAATATTTTTTGTTTCAATCGAAATTTATTTTGAATTAATTTTTATAAAAAATTAAACTATATATAATTAAAATGAATATTTAAAATTATAATAAATAGAATTTTAAATGAGATTTATTATTTAATAAGTAAAATATTGCTATTAAAAGGTATATGTATTTAGTGGTTTAGGTGTTTATGAGCTTACTGATTTAAGTAAGTAATCATTTAATGATCTATAGGTTTTATTTAAAAAATAAATTATCAAAAAATATATTTTTATTATTTTTTTCTCATTTTTTAAGGTTATAACTTTTGAAAATATAATAATTTTTAAATATTTTTACAAAAGTGAATACTATATTTATTAATAATAATCATAATAATTATATTACATATAAATTCAATATAAAAAATTTTATTGATAGATATTCTAATAATTATCAAAAAATAAATTAAAAATTTATTATGAATAAGATTGTTATTACTTAAAATACAATATCAAAACTTAAAATGATTCAAAAGCAAAGAAAAATATATTACTAAATAATAATTATTTGTTTTTAAATTTTTATTCTATTTATAAGCTTATCTTTTTTTTGATGAAAAATAATTTTTATAGATTATATTTTTAACTCATAATTTATTTTATAATTAATACAGATATACAAATAAAAAATTTAAAATCAAAATAATTTTTTTTAAATTATAATGAAATCAAATAAAAATGAGATTTATTAATTATTATTTAGTGTATACCGGTTTAAAATATTATCTATATAGGGGTATCGGGATTTTTTAGTTTAGTGATTTAAGTGTTTAAGCAATTAGTGGTGTATAGGTTTTATTTAAACAATGAAATAATAATAAAAAATATTTTTTTTTATTTTTTCACAATTTCAAAGGTGATAAACTTTGAAAATATAATAATTTTAAAATTTTTTTCAAAAGTGAAAATAATATTTAGTCATAATAATCATTATATTTATATATCATATAAATTCAATATAAACATTTTTATTGATAAATATTCTAATAATGATCAAAAGATAAATTAATAATCTATTATTAATAAGATAGATATCAATTAAAATATTTTTACAAAACCTAAAATGTTTCAGAAGCAAAGTAAAATATATTACTTTATAATAATTTTTTGTTTTGAAATTTTTTTTTCTTTTAAAACATTTATCTATATTATTTTGATGAAAAATATTTTATATAAATTATATTTGTCTAACTCATAATTTATTTTGTAATTAATATTTATATAAAAAAAACAAATAAATAATTAAATTTAAATATTTAAAATTAAAATGTAAAAAAAATGAGATTTATTCTTTATTATTTAGGATATACCGGTTTAAATTAAATTAAATATGTCCCACTAAAAATTTATTTTGTAATTAATATTTCTATAAAAATAAACTGATAAATAACTAAAATAAAAATAAAAATTATATTGAATAATTAAAATAATTTATTTTGTTCCTCTCTCAACTCTAGAATGATTGCTAAAGCTCTAACCAAAATAATAGCAGCTTTTACTTTATCTCTATTATGTCTCATCATATTTGATGTTGAATCACTGGGCTATCAAAGGTAATTTGACTCATGTACGCTAACAGACTAAACAAAAGTTGTACCCCTATGTGTTGAAATAGCTAGTTGTTGAGGAAGCTATTTATATTGATTATTGTAATTTCTTATAAAATATCACTCATGCACAAACTAAAAGCAATTTTTTTAAATCATAGTTCACCTCTAAAAAAATAACCACCTTGTAGCCTATTAGAACAAGCTAGCCCCAGGGCATTTTGAGCAGGGCAAGAAGTATGGGCTCGCTTTCAATCAAGAATCAAAAAATTTATTGTATCAGCATGACTAAGCTCTTTTTTTATATCCTCATGGATATGAAAATAATCATTTCTTTCTTTTTAGATTAAATGAGTTATGTATACAAGCTCACAATACCAAAAAAGGTGTAAATGAATCATATTCAAATATATAATAGGTTTTAATCATTTCTCAAAATATTAGTCTTGCATATTGACACTTGAGGTCACAAATCAAAGGAAAAAGCCATAGTGATATTTCCAATCCCAAGAAAATTATCTATAGAAAGTTATAAAGAGTACTACTCGAGCTTTATTTTTTTCTAGGGTCATGACTTTTTCTCTAAAGAAATGTCCAAAGTTACTATCATTCCTAGTGCAATGACTTTGCAATATAAAGATAAAATGCACAAGCTATGATCATATCCAATACTTTGACCCAGTATTATAGTGATTAAATATGTATTCATGATCATTCTTAGTGCCATAACAATATGTTCAATAGAGAGACACAAGTTATGGCATATTCTTGATATGATTTTGTGTTCTATAGACAAAATATACAATCATGACCTTTGCTAATGCTACTATAATCTAAAGCAAGAAAGAGACTGAATCCATAACTCACCCCTTGAGTCATGACTTTGTGTTACATATACAAAAAGATAAATCTGTGACATTCCTAAAAGTTGTGAATTTCAATTTAAATTTAACACTTAGTCATTTGATTATAAAAGTGCAATACATGAGATTTAGGATATAGGGTTTATAGATTATGGTTATAGTTTATGGTTTAAGGTTTAGGATTTAAAGTTTAGGGTTTATGGTTTTTTTTTCTTTTTGGGAAAACACACACTATATTTATCATTTAGGCACACAACTTACAAGAGACTAAAAAGCTTACTAATTTAGGCCAGCCCATCAAATCCTATGCACCTTAATGATTCTATGCATAAAATACATAAAAAACCATAATGCCTAATAATTCCAAGCATATGAATACAACTAAAATCCCATGGCATTCCCGGAGTGCGCACCGCGTCCTTTCCATGCATCGAATCATTACGTGCACTGCATCCTTTCCATTCGGATTTGCCCAAGCCTTTGGAGGAACCTGAATGATGCACCATATTAAAACTATGCAAATATAAGATTGTGCATGTGCGTGACATGAAGCATCAAGCATTTGCCTATGTCATTGCTATGCAATGGAATACATGTAAAACTGAATACCCATAAATCCACAAGTCCATATCTACGGAACTTTGTCAATTCATTCTCACATCTGAATTCCACATTCTTTTGCTCCAATGATCCTCAAAAGAGTATCTCTTGGGTTAGAATGCTTCCTCCTCGCGCTCCATGAAGTGGCTGTATGTTGCACCGACAAAATATCAAAAAATATGCCTGCATCAGTGTGCATGTGTGATTAGGTCCATCTCATTGTCTAATTATCTACGCGTACAACCAATCTAGAATACAAGTAAAATTACAAAATGCTATAAATATTGGTCTTCTGCTCCCAGGAGTTTAGCATCATCTAATGTGTATTTACAAAATGCATTAGTGGGCCCCACTTAGAGATAGTCATGGGTCCAGTTGCCCCCATTGCATGTTGCATAGAGAACAGACAAGATTGTGTGTGTGAGTATTTCATGATCCGTCTCTACAAGTACATGGTGCATACAAAGTCCAAAATACAAATAAGTTTACAAACATAAACTACAAGATTGAATCTTTCTCTCCCGTGTGGCTGGTCTGGACTCCATTGCTTACTGGCCCTTCTTGATGATGCTTTGGATTTTTTCGGCTATCCAATTAATCATGGATTTCTCGCTACTCCTGTTGGGCAATGGTTGGGTGGCCCCCTATGCTGCTAGATATGGTTAGTAGGACCCACTCATAGCTACTCCTGAGTTTACACCAGACCACTTTGCTCGGTCTCGTCAGTTGTCTGAATGTTATAATCTCGGCTTGCTAGTGGGGCCCTCTACAAGCTGGTGGCCCATACTACTGGCTGCTTCAAGGACTTGCTGGCCCCTCTAAATGCTCCACCAAAATGGACAAGAATATGTGCACGTGTGTACTGTGGTCGGTCGCTATGTGTGTGTGGTGTAGCAGTATCAGGGTTTAGGAGTTTAGTAATTTAAGTATTTAGGTATTTTGTGGTTTATGGATTTTATTTAAATAATTAAATAACAAAAAAATTATTTTATGTTTTTTTCTCATTTTCTAGGTTATAACCATTAAAAATATTATAATTTTTAATTTTTTTTCAAATGTTAATACAATATTTAATTATAATAATCATAAAAATTATATATCATGTAAATTCAATATAAATAATTTCATTGATCGATATTATAATACTGATCATAAAATAGATTAATTAACTATTATTTATAAGATAGATATTACTTAAAATATATTTACAAAACATAAAACGATTCAAAATCAAAGTAAAATATATTACAAAATAATAATTTTTTATTTTTAAATTTTTTATTCTTTTTATAAGCTTATAAATTTTTTTGATGAAGATAAATTATTTAAATTATATTTGTCTCATTCATAATTTTATTTTGCAATTAATATTTCTATAAAAACAAACTAATAAATAATTAAAATGAATACAAATAAAAATTAGATTTATGATTAATTATTTATGGTATACCGGTTTAATGGTTTAATTATTTAGAAGTTTAGGAGTTTAGTGATTTAAGTGTTTAGGGATTTTGTAGTTTATATGTTTTATTTAAATAATGAAATAAAAGAAAATTATTTTTCAAATTTTTTATCAATTTTGAACGTTATAAACTTGATAAATATAATAATTTTTAAATTTTTGTAAAATGTGAATACAATATTTAGTTATAATAAACATAATAATTATCTATCATGTAAATTAAAATTAAACAATTTTATTGATAGATATTAATAAACTAAATAGAAATATAATAATGATTAAAAATAAATTAATAAACTATTATTTATTGATAGATATTTATATATTATTTACAAATACTTAAACCTTTAAAGATCGTTTAAATGTTTAAGTATTTAAAGGTTTGGGGGTTTTGAGGTTTAGGAGTTTAATGATTTAAGCATTTAGGTATTTAATAGTTTATAGGTTTTATATAAACAATAAAATTACAAAAAAAATATTTTTGTAATGTTATCTTATTTTCAAAGATTATAACCTTTAAAAATATAATATTTTTTAAATTATTTTCAAATGTAAATATAATATTTTGTTATAATAATCTTAATAATTATATAGCATGTAAATTCAATATAAACAATTTTATTGATAAATATTCTAATAATGATCAAAAAATAAATTAATAATTTATTATTAATACGATAGATATCAATTAAAAAATAATTACAAAACCTAAAATGATTCAGAAGCAAAGCAAAATATATTACTATACAATAATTTTTTGTTTTGAAAATTTTTTTCTTTTAAAAAGTTTATCTATAATTTTTTGATGAAAAATAATTTATATAAATTATTTTTGTCTAGCTTAATTTATTTTGTAATTAATATTTATATATAAATAAACATATAAATAATTAAAATGAATATTTAAAATTATAATCAAAAAAAATGAGATTTATTATTTATTATTTATTATTTATTATTTAAAGATACTATTTTAATTTAAATTAGATCTGTCTCAATAATAATTTATTTTGTAATTAATATTTCTATAAAAATAAACTAATAAATAATTAAAATAAAAATTTAAATTTTACTGAATAAAAATTAAAATGAGATTTATGATTTATTATTAATCTATACCAGTTTAATGGAATAAGTATTTGGAGGTTTTGTCGTTTAGGAGTTTATCAATTTATGTTTTTAGGCTTTTAGTGGTTTATAGGTTTTATTTAAAAAATAAAATAACAATAAATATTTTTTTATTATTTTTTGATATTTTCAAATGTTATAACCTTTCAAAATATAAATTTTTAATTTTTTTTCAAAAGTGAATACAATCTTTAGTTATAATAATCATTATATTTATAAATCATATAAATTCAATATAAACAAATTTATTGATAAATATTCTAATAATGATAAAAAAATAAATTAATAATCTATTATTAATAAGATAGATTTCAATTAAAAAAAAGATAGATATCAATTAAAATATAATTATAAAACCTAAAATGATTCAGAAGCTAATCAAAATATAATACTATATAATAATTTTTTGTTTAGAAATTTTTTTTTCTTTTAAAAAGTTAATCAATAATTTTTTGATGAAAAATAATATATATAAATTATATTTGTCTAATTCAATTTATTTTGTAATTAATATTTATATATAAATAAACAAATAAATATTTAAAATGAATATTAAAATTACAATGAAAAAAAAAATAAGATTTATTATTTATTATTTAGGGATACCGGTTTAATTTAAATAAAATCTATCTCACTAATAATTTATTTTGTAATTAATATTTCTATAAAAATAAACTGATAAATAATTAAGTTTTTTTGTAGGGGCGGAAATCCCAAAATCATGGGCAAAATCTTATATAGTATTAATTCCTAAAAAAGAATCACCATAGAAATGTGAGGATTATAGACCAATAAGTTTATGTAATGCTATGTATAAAATATTGGCTAAAATATTACAAAATAGGCTAAGCTTAATTTTACCCACAATAATATCTCAGGAACAAACTAGCTTTGTTAAAAACAGATTAATGATTAATAATATAAAACTTGCATCAGAAATGATGAAAGAAATAGGTGGTAAAGCTAGAGGAAAAAACTTAGTGGTCAAACTAGATCTATCGAAAGCCTTCGATAGAGTGGAATGGGATACCCTTTGCTTTGTGTTAAGAAGTTTTGGCTTCTTTGAGCTGACCATAGATTTAATTTATAGATGTATTTCAAGCTCCTGGGTAAGAGTCATGGTAAATGGTAAGTTAAGTGAGGAATTTAAACCAAATAAAAGTTTAAGGCAAGGGGATCCGTTATCCCCCCTTCTTTTTGATATATATATATAGAACTATTAATACGAAACTTGAAGAAGAAAATATCCGAAGGTAAAATAATGTCATTCAGACAACCAAGAAATACACCCAGAATTGGTTGTTTAGCCTACGCAGATGACTTTATAATATTTACTAATGCTAGCACAAAGTCTTTAATGAATCTTATGGATCTTCTGCAAATATTTGAAAAAGAGACAGGCCAAATGGTTAATAAAAGTAAATGTCCAATTTTGCTTGCAAAAAATGCAAAACCAAAGTTAGTAGATAAAATAAAAAATATTACAGGTTTTGCGAAAATTAAAGGGGCATTAATGTATCTAGGTTGTCCGATATATGAGGGGAGGTTGAAGGAAGAATATCTAACCTACCTTCAAGACAAATTAAGAAAGAAAATAGCAGGATGGAAAGAAGAGCTCCTGGGATTTGGGGGGAGGATTACGTTGGTTTCACATGTATTACAAAGCACACTCACACACATATTATCAGTGATACATCCCCCTAAAAAATTTATTAAAAAACTCGAATCAGAAATGGCAAACTTCTTATGGGGTAAAAAACAAGGCAGAAATAAACTACACTGGAAGGACTGGAAAAGTATTTGTTATCCGAAAGAGGAAGCAAGCTTAGGTCTTATGAGCCTCCAGGATTCGGCAGCTGCCTGGGACTGCAAAAGCTGGTGGAGACTTAAAGAAAGCGATAATCTATGGGCTAAATATATGCGGGTAAAATATTTAGATAATAAAAATAAGACTTCTAAGAAAGCTTCAAATAGTTGGAAGTCAATTGAAAAACAAAAAGAGCTAGTAGACTCACACTCTATACTAAAGAAGAGTGGCTGGAAATGGACGTTAACACCACAAGGAAACTTTTCCTTCAAATCTGCTAAAGAATTGGTCAGAAAGAAAAAACCGGTACAAACTCTATTTAAATGGGTATGGCAAGAAAATGTCCCGCAAAAAATGTGTTTCTTCACATGGAAGGCATTATTGAATGCTATACCTGTAGACAGAAATGTACAAAAGAAAGGGATAAACATGGCTTCAAGATGTGAATGCTGTTCTCAAGTAGTTGAAACAACTGATTATTTGCTTTTGAATGGTCCCATTGCAGCAGAAATATGGAGAGAGATGGAAGGGAAAAAAAGAATATGTAAAATAGAAGATGGATTAATAGATAAAGTTAAAAAATGGGAAAAAGTAAACATGAAAAGCCCCGCCAGGAAATGGCTTAATCAGAAACTGCTGCATCTAATTATTTGGTGCATTTGGAAATCTAGAAACAAAAGTAAATATGAAAATATAAGGATGAACTTAACAGAAATTATAAAAGATATTAGAAAGGAGATATATAATATATCAATAATAAAACCGATAGTAATACAGGATTTGAAACAAGAAAAGAAGCTTGAGAATGAATGGGATCTCACATACAAAGTGTTAAAACAGCAATGGGCTAAATGTATACAGTGGAATGCTCCGCCGGTTGGCAAACTTTCACTTAATATGGATGGGAGTTTTAGCAGGGACACTGGAATAGCAGGAGGAGGCAGGGTAATAAGAGATCATACAGGGATAGTACAGAGAGCATTTACCAGATCTAGTAGGGCATCCTCGGCTTTAGAATCAGAAATTAGAGCATTAAAATCAAGGTTAGAGATATGTAAGCAACTAAACTTTAAAAACATTGAAGTTCAGGTAGACTCAAAATTACTAGTTGATACGGTAATTAATAAGAAAATATAATGGAGGTATGAAGAGGATCTAGAAGTTATTCTTAATCTTTTGGAAGAATTGAAGGCCTCAATAATACATATATATAGAGAAGCCAATAATCTAGCGGACTGTCTATCGAAAATAGGCACCACCAGAGGAAATATAGATTATAATGAGAAATTCATGCCAAATAAACTAAAAGGAATAGCATGTTTAGATAAAATGGGTTTTCCTTATATAAGAACAAATAAACAGACCACGAAGATATGTCATAGTCTCATCTGTTTGCTGGATTGTGCGGGAATTCATTTGCAGAGAATTTCTGTCTCACAATTAAATGGAATGGAATGATGGAGATTGAGCTAAATAGTTATATATAAAGGAGATCCCATTGTAGAATATATTAATTCTGCATTTTGGCAGATTGGTGCATAGCTATACTGTATGGTTGTTAAAGTAATATGTATGTAATTTAGAATTTCTGCATACTCAAAATATGTGCTAATTCCGCATTTTGGCAGAAGTCGATAACCTCTGCAGAAAGGATGTATTTTGATTTTCTTTGTAGGACTATATGTATTCTGTCTTTTCCTTGCAGTATGTTAAAGGGGAGAAATCATTAACACTTTGGAGCTTGCCTTATGTTGTATTAGTTTAATAAGGGTAGTAGGGTGTCAATTTCTGGTAGGCACGGTTGTTGTTTTTTTTTTGTTTTCTCTTTGGTTTTGTTCTAGGATCAACATCGAATACAAGAGGAAGGAATACGGCTGGAATCTTGTGAAGATTAGAGCCAGACGCACAGGGGAAAGGAGAGATAGAGTGACAATATCAAATAAAGAGCCTTCACTTAGTACATATCATGGAAAACTTGTTGCTGCCAAAGCCTGTTGCTGCTGCCAAAGCCTGTTGCTGCTGCCTGTTGCTGCCTGTTGCTACTGCATGTTGCTGCTGCTGCTAAACTTGATTAGTTGCTGTCAAAGCCTGTTGCTGCCTGTTGCTTGTTGCTAATCTTGAGATTAGTTGCTGTCTGTTACTGCCAAAGCACATGTAGAGTGCCCCCTATTGCTGCCAAAGCCTGTTGCTGTCAGGATAACTCCTGTTGTTGCTGTCTATTGCTGTATGTTGCTGTTAGAATTAGTTGCTGTCTGTTGGTACCCCCTGTTGCTGTCAGGAGAACTCCCGCTGCTGAGATGAATATAACCACTGGAGTGGAAAGACTCCCTGCTGTTCAATGTCATATAATAAGGAAGAATCATATAGAGTGCGGTTACTGCTTCAACTAATCCTAAGGAAAAGATAGTTTCTCTGAATATTGGCTAGGGTAATGGTGTGTAATTAGTATGTCTTTTAAGTTTTCTGATGTTGTAAAGGTCTTCCTCCGCCTTCAAGTGAGGGATATGGTTTCTTTAATAAAAGTTAAAAGCCTTTAAAAAAAACTGATAAATAATTAAAATAAAAATTTAAAATTATACTGAATAAAAAATTAAAATGAGATTTAAGATTTACTATTATTGTATACGAGTTTAATGGTTTGAGTATTTAGTGGTTTTGTCTAAAGGAATTTAGCGATTTATGTTTTTAGGCTTTTAGTGGTTTATAGGTTTTATATAAAAAAAATAAAAAAACAAATAAAATTTCTATACTTTATTATAATTTTCATATGTTATAACATTAGAAAATATAATAATATTTACAATTTTCTGAAATGTGAATGCAATATTTAGTTATAATAATATTAATTATTATATATCATATAAATTCAATATAAATAATTTTATTGATAGATAATATAATAATGATAAAAAATTAAATTAATAAACTATTAATAAAAAGATAGATATTAATTAAAAAATATTTACAAAACCCAAATTGATTCAAAATTAAAGTAAAATATATTACTGGATAATAATTTTTAATTTTTAAATTTTTACTTCTTTTAAAAGCATATATTTTTTTAAACAAAATAAATTAATTAAATTATATTTGTCGCACTCATACTTTATTTTGTAATAAATAATTCTATAAAAATAAACTAATAAATAATTAAAATGAATATTTAAAATTATAATAAATAGAAATAAAAATTAGATTTATTAATTATTATGTAGTATAAAAAATATTAATGGTTTATGTAATAGCCATTATGGGGTTTAAAAGTTTACTGATTTAACTATTTATGCATTTAGTGGTTTATAATTTTTATTTAAGAAAAAAAATAAAAAAAATATTTTTATTATTTTTTGATATTTTTAAAGGTTATAACATTTGAAAATATAATAATTTATCAATTTTTTTCAAAAGTGAATAATATTTATTTATAATAATCATGATAATTATATATCATATAAATTCAATATAAATAATTTTATTGATAGATATTCTAATAATTATCAAAAAATAAATTAAAAATTTATTATAAATAAGATTGATATTACTTAAAATATAATTTCAAAACCTAAAATGATTCAAAAGCAAAGAAAAATATATCACTTTATAATAATTATTTGGTTTAAAATTTTTATTCTTTTTATAAGCTTATCTATTTTTTGATGAAAAATAAATTTTATAAATTTTACTTTTAATTCATAATTTATTTAATAATTAATATATATATATATATATATATATATATATATATAACTAAACAATCAAAATGAATTTTTTAAAATTATAATGAAAACAATAAAAAAAATGTGATTTATTAATTATTATTTAGGGTATACCCGTTTAAACGATTATCTATATAGGGGTATCGAGATTTTGAACTTTAGTGATTGAAGTGTTTAGGCATTTAGTGATTTATATGTTTTATTTAAATAATGAAATAATAAAAAAAATAATTTGTTTTGTTTTTTCAAATGTTCAAAGGTTATAATATTTGAAAGTATAATAATTTTAAAATTTTATTCAAAAGTGAATACAATATTTAGTTATAATAATTATTAAATTTCTATATCATATAAATTAAATATAAATTTTTCTATTGATAAATTTTTAATAATGATCAAAAAATAAATTAATAATCTATTATTAATAAGTTAGATATCAATTAAAATATAATTACAAAACCTGAAATGATTCATAAACAAAGTAAAATATATTACTATATAATAATTTTTTGTTTTTAAATTTTTTCTTCTTTTAATAAGTTTATCTATATTTTTTTGTTGAAATATAATTTATATAAATTATATTTTCTAACTTATATTTTATTTTGTAATTATTATTTATTTAAAAATAAACAAATAAATAATTAAAATTAATATTTAAAATTATAATGAAAAAAATAAAAATGTTATTTATTATTTATTATTTAGGATATACAAGTTTAAAAAATTTATCTATTTAAAGTTTTCGAGATTTAGAAGTTATTGATTTAAGTATTTATGAATTTAATGGTTTATAGCTTTTATTTAAACAATTAAAAACAAAAAAAATTTATTTTTGATATTTTTTCAAATTTTCAAATGTCATAACATTTGAAAATATAATAATTTTAACATTTTTTAAAAATGTGAATACAATATTTAGTAATAATAATTATTATCACTATATATCATATAAACTAAATATAAACAATTTTATTGATAATATTATATCAATTATCAAAAAATAAATTAATATGATATTATTAAATAATACTTATAAACCACTAAATGCTTTAAAACATAAATTGATAAACTCCTAAATGACAAAACTCCAAAATAATAAAACCATAAAACCGGTATACCACATAAAATAAATCATAAACCTCATTTTAATTTGTATTCATTATAATTTTAAATATTCATTTTAATTATTTATTAGTTTATTTTTTATAGAAATATTAATTACAAAATAAATAATGAGTTAGACAAATATAATTTTAATAATTTATTGTTAATCAAAAAAAAATATAAGCTTATAAAAATAAGTAAAAATTTAGAAACAAAAAAGTATTATTTAGTAATATATTTTATTTTGATTTTGAATCATTATATATAGGTTTTACAATTATATTTTAATTACTATCAATCTTATTAATCAAAGTTTATTAATTTATTATTTGATCATTTTTATAATATCTAACAATAAAATTAATTATATTCAATTTAAATGTCTTATAATTATTAAGATTATCATAACTAAATATTATATTTACATTTGAAAAAAATTTAAAAATTATTATATTTTTTAAGGTTATAACCTTCGAAAATGATAAAAAATCACAAAAATAATTTTTTATTATTTTATTATTTAAATATAAATTAAAAACCACTAAATGCCTAAACATTTAAATCTCTAGACTCCTAAACCCCAAAACCCCCTAAATACTTAAACCATTAAACCTATATAACCTAAATAATAAATAATAAATCTCATTTTTATTTGTTTTCATTATAATTTTAAATAATCATTTTAATTATTTTTTAGTTTATTTTTATAGAAATTTTAATTACAAAATAAATAATGAGATTTAAATATATTTAATTATAATTTTTAGTTTATTTTTTAGTTTATTTTTTAGTTTATTTTTATAGCCAATATATTTTAAGTTATATCTATCATATTAATAATAGTTTATTAAATTATTTTTTGATCATTTTTATAATATATATTAATACATTTTTTTTATATTGACTCTACAACAAATATAATTATAACATTATTATAACTAAGTATTGTACTCATATTTTAGAACTATTAAAAAATTATTATATTTTTAAAGGTCATAACCTTTGAAAAACACGAAAATTCATAAAAATAAATTTTTTGTTATTTCATTGATTAAATAAAACCTATAAACACGAAAATGTGTAAACATATAAATCAATAAACTCCTTAACCCCAAAATCTCAAAAAACTTAAACAATTAAATAGTTATAACCTAAATAATAAATAATAAATAATAAATCTCATTTTTATTAGTATTCATTAAAATTTTAAATATACATTTTAATTATTTATTAGTTTAATTTTATAGAAATATAAATTAAAAAATAAATTATTAGTGAGACAAATATAATTTAAATAATTTATTTTTCATGAAAAAATATATAGGCTTATAAATGGATACAAAAATTTAAAAATTTAAAAGTAATATTTAGTAAAATATTAAACTTTTAATTTGAGTCATTTTAGGTTTTGCAAATATATTTTAAATAATATTTATCTTATTAATAATTGGTTATTACTTTTTTATGATCATTATTATAATAAATATAAATAAAATAGTTTGTATTGAATTTATATGATATATAATTCTTATGATTATTATAACTTCATATTGTATTCACTTTTCAAAAAAAAATTTAAAAATTATTATATTTTCAAAGGTTATAACGTTCAAAAATGAGAAAAAATAACAAAAATAAATTTTTTGTTATTTTATTTTTTATATAAAACCTATAAAGCACTAAATGACTAAATACAAAAATGACTAAACTTCTAAACCCCGAAGCCCATAAATACTTAAAACATTAAATTAGTATAGTCTAAATAATAAATCATAAACCTCAGTTTTATTAGTATTCATTATAATTTTAAATATTCATTTTAATTATTTATCAATTTATTTTTATAGAAATATTAATTACAAAATAAATTATTAATGCGACATATATAATTTAAAAAATTTATTTTTCATCAAAAAATGCTCATAAAAAGAGGCAAAATTTTAAAAATATAAAATTATTATTTAATAATATATCTTATTTTGATTTTGAATCATTTCAAATTTTAAAATTATATTTTAATTTATATCATTCTTATAAATACAAGTTTATAAATTTATTTATTGATCATTATTATAATATCTATCAATAAAATTATTTATATTGAGTTTATAGTATATATAATTATTAAGATTATTATAATAAAATATTATATTCACATTTAAAAAAACTAAAAATTATTATATTTTCAAAGGTTATAACCTTCAAAAATTAAAAAAAAATCAAAAAAATAATTTTTTTGTTTTTTCATTCTTTAAATTAAAACATTCAATCAGTAAAGGTCTAAATAATTAAATCACTAAACTCCTAAACCACAAAACACCTATTTACTTAAACCATTAAAGCTGTATATCCTTAATAATAAATAATAAATCTCGATTTTATTTGTATTCATTATAATTTTAAATATTCATTTTAATTATTTATTAGTTTATTATTATAGAATTATAAATTACAAAATAAATTATGAGTAAGACAAATATAATTTAAATAATTTATTTTTAATAACAAAAATATAAAGTTATAAAAAAAAGCAAAATATTAAATAAAATTATTATTTAGTAATATATTTTACTCTGATATGAATAAATTTAGATTTTGCAAATACTTTTCAAATAAAAACTATTTTATTAATAATAGTTTATTAATTTATTTTTTGATCATAATTATAATATCTAACAATATAATTATTTATATTGAATTTAAATGAATTATAATTATGAAGATTATTATAAATAAATATTATTTTAGATTTGAAAAAAATTTAAAAATTATTATATTTTCAAAGGATATAATCTTCAAAAATTAGAAAAAATCATATAAATAAATTCTTTGCTATATCATTGTTTAAATAAAACTTATAAACCACTAAATGCCTAAACACTTAAACATCTAAACTCCTAAACTCAAAAGCCCCTAAATACTTAATCGTTTAAACTAATAAACCTTAAATATAATTTAAATAATTTATTAAAATATTAATTACAAAATAAATTATGAGTGATACAAATATTATTTAAATAATTTATTTTTCATCAAAAAAATATATAAGCTTATAAAAAAATGTAAAAACTAAAAAACAAAAATTATTATTTAGTAATAAATTTTACTTGGATTTTGAAAAATTTTAGGTTTTGCAATTAAATTTTAATTTATATCCATCATAATAATAATAACATATTAATTTATTTTTTGATAAATGATATCATATCTATGAATAATAGTGTTTATATTTAGTTTATATTATATATAATTATAATGATTATTATTACTAAATATTGTATTCACCTTTGAAAATGTGAAAAAATATCAAAAATAATTTTTTTTTGTAATTTCATTGGTTAAACAAAACCTATAAACCACTAAATACCTAAAAACATAAATCGCTAAAGTCTAAAACGAAAAAACCTCTAAATACATAAAATATTAAACTGGCTTACATTAATAATAATTCATAAATCTCATTTTAATTTTTTTTCAGTATAATTTTAAATTTTTATTTTAATTATTTATCAGTTTATTTTTAAAAAAATATTAATTACAAAATAAATTATTAGTGAGACATATCTAATTTAAATTAAAATAGTATCCCTAAATAATAAATAATGAATCGCATTTTTTTCATTATAATTTTAAATATTCATTTTAATTATTTATTTGATTATTTATATATAAATATTAATTACACAATAAATTGAGCTGGACAAAAATAATTTATGTAAATTATTTTTCATCAAAAAATTATAGATAAACTTTTTAAAATAAAAAAAATTTTAAAAACAAAAAATTATTATATAGTAATATTTTTTGCATTGCTTCTGAATCATTTTAGGTTTTGTAATTATATTTTAATTGATATGTATCATATTAATAATAGATTATTAATTTTCTTTTTGATTATTATTAGAATATTTATCAATAAAATTATTTATATTTAATTTACATGATATATAATTATTAAGATTATTATAACTAAATATTATATTTATATTTGAAAATAATTTAAAAATTATTATATTTTTAAAGGTTATCATCTTTGAAAATGAGATAAAATCACAAAAATAATTTTTTTTTATTTTATTGTTTATATAAAAACCTATCAACTACTAAATGCCTAAATGCTTAAATCATTAAACTCCTATACCCCAAAACCATTAAATACTTAAACATTTAAACCATCTTTAAAGGTTTAAGTATTTATAAATAATCTATAAATATCTATCAATAAATAATAGTTTATTAATTTATTTTTTTATCATTATTATATTTATATTTATATTTAGTTTATTATATCTAAATATTGTATTTGCATTTGAAAAAAATTTAAAAATTATTATATTTATAAAAGTTATAAACTTCAAAATTGATAAAAAATTTGAAAAATAATTTTTTTGTTATTTCATTATTTAAATAAAACATATAACCTACTAAATGCCTAATCACTTAAATCACTAAACTCCTAAACTCCTAAATACTTAAACCATTAAACTGGTATTCCCTAAATAATTAATCATAAATCTCATTTTTATTTGTATTCATTATAATTTTAATATTTATTTTAATTATTTATTAGTTTATTTTTATTGAAATATTAATTGCAAAATAAAATTATATATGAGGCAAATACAATTTAAATAATTTATCTTCATCAAAAAAATTTATAAGCATATAAAAAGAATCAAAAATTTTAAAATAAAAAATTATTATTTAGTAATATATTTTACTTTGATTTTGAATTGTTTTAGGTTTTGAAAATATATATTAATTAATATCTATCTTAATAATAATAGTTTATTAATCTATCTTATGATCAGTATTATAATATTGATCAAAAAAATTATTTATTTTAAATTTACATGATATTTATTTTTATGATTATTATAATTAAATATTGTATTAACATTTGAAAAAAAAATTTAAAAATTATAATATTTTCCCTGGTTATAACCTTGAAAATGCGAAAAAATCATAAAAATAATTTTTTTTATTTAATTATTTAAATAAAACCTATAAACCCCAAAATACCTTAATACTTAAATTACTAAACTCCTAAACTATGATACTGCTACACCACAAACTATAGCGACAGACCATAGTACAGAGGTAAACATATACTTGTCCATTTTGTTGTAACATTTAGAGGGGGCAGCAAGTTCTGGAAGTAACCCAAAGTATGAGCCACCAGCTTGTAGAGGTCCCCACTAGCAAGCCGGGATGATAACATTCAGACAATTGACGAGACCGAGCAAAGTGGTCAGGAGTAATCCTAGGAGTAGCTAGGAGTGGGTCCCACTAGCCCCACCAGGCAACATAGAGGGTAACCCAATCGTTGCCCAACAGGAGTAGCGGGTAATCCATGATTAATTGGAGAGCCGTCAAAATCTGAAGCATCACCAAGCAAGGCCAGTAAGCAATGGAGTCTAGACCAGCCACACGGGAGTGAAAGATTCAAACTTGTAGTTTATGTTTGTAGTCTTATTTGTATTTTGGACTTTGTATGCACCATGTACTTGTAGAGACGGATCATGACATACACACCCACACAATCTTGTTTGTTCTCTATGTAGCATGCAATGAGGTCAATTGGACCCATGAGTATCTCTAAGTGGGGCCGACTAATACATTTTGTAAATACACATTAGGCGATGCTACACTCTCGGGAGTAGAAGACGCATTTTATAGCATTTTGTAATTTTACTTGTATTCTAGCTTGGTTGTACGCGTAGATAATTAGACTATGAGATGGACCTCATCACACATGCACACCGATGCATGCATATTTTTTGATATTTTGTCGCTGCAACATACAGCCACTTCTTGGAGCTCGAGGAGGAAGCATTCTAACCCAATAGATACTCTTTTGAGGATCATTGGAGCAAAAGAATGTGGAATTCAGAGGTGAGAATGAATTGACAAATTTCCATAGATATGTTCTTGTGGATTTATGGGTATTCTATTTTACATGTATTCCATTGCATAGCAATGACATAGGCAAATGCTTGATGTTGCACGTCACACACATGCACAATCTTATATTTGCATAGTTTTAATATGGTGCATCATTCATGTTCCTCCAAAAGGTTTGGACAAATCCGAATGGAAAGGACGTAGTGCGCATAATGACTCAATGCCAACTCTGAAGTCCGGGAATGCCAGGTGATTTTAGTTGTATTCGTATGCTTGGAATTATTAGGAATTATGTTTTTTTAGGTATTGTATGCATAGAATCATTAATGTGGATAGGATTTGGTGGGTGGGCCTAAATTAGTCAACTTTTTAGTCTCTTGTAAGTTGTGTGCCTAAATGATAAATAAAGTGTGTATTTTCCAAAAAAAAAACAAAAAAAAAACCATAAACCCTAAACTATAAATCCTAACCCTTAAACCATAAATTATAAACCTAACCCATAAACCCTAAATTCTATATCTCATGTTTTGCATTTTTATAATCAAATGACTAAGTGTTAAATTTAAATTGTAATTAATAACTTTTAGGAATGTCACAGAATTATCTTTTTGTTTATGTAACACAAAGTCATGACACATGGGGTGAGTTATGGATTCAGTCTCTTTCTTGCTTTAGATTATTGTAGAATTAGCAATGGTCATGATTGTATATTTTGTCTCTAGAACACAAAATAATATCGATGAGAATATGCCATAACATGTGTCTCTCTGTTGAACATATTGTTATGGCACTAAGAATGATCATTAATACATATTTAATCACAATAATACTGGGTCATAGTATTGGATAAGACCATAGCTTGTGCATTTTATCTTTATATTGCAATGTCATTGCACTAGGAATGATTGTAACTTTGGAAATTCCTCAAGAGCAAAAGTCATGACCCTAGAAATAGTTAAAGTTATAGTACTACTCTTTAAAACTTTCTATGGCGAAAATTCATGGGATTGGAAATATCACGATGACTTTTTCCTTTGATTTGTGACCTCAAGTGTCAATATGCAAGACTAATATTTTCAGCAATGATTAAAACCTTTTATACATTTGAATATGATTCATTTACACCTTTTTGGGTATTGTGAGCTTTATACATAACTCATTTAATATAAAAAGAAAGAAAAGGTACTTTTCATATCCATGAGGATATGAAAAAAAAGGCTTAGACATGCCAATAAAATAAATTTTTTGATTCTTGATTGAAAGAGAGCCCATACTTCTTGCCCTACCCAAACCGCCCTGGGGCTAGTTTGTTCTAATAGGCTACAAGGTGGTTAATTTTTTAGAGGTGAACTATTTTTTAAAAAAAGTCCTTTGAGTGTGTGCATGAGAGATATTTTAGAAGAAATTCCAATAATCAATATAAATAGCATCCTCAACAACTAGGTATTTCAACACATAGGGGTACAACTTTGGTTTGGTCTGTTAGCATACATGAGTCAAATTACCTTTGATAGCCCAGTGATTCAACATCAAATATGATGAGACATAATAGAGATAAAGTAAAAGCTCATATTATTTTGCTTAGAGCTTTAGCAATCATTCTAGAGATGAGAGAGGAACAAAATAAATTATTTTAATTATTCAGTATAATTTTTATTTTAATTTTAATTATTTATCAGTTTATTTTTATAGAAATCTTAATTACAAAATAAATTATTTGTGAGATAGATCTAATTTAAATTAAATCGGTATATCCTAAATAATAATGAATAAATCTCATTTTTTTTTCATTTTAATTTTAAATATTCAAATTTAATTATATATTTGTTTATTTTTATATAAATATTAATTACAAAATAAATTATGAGTTACACAAATATAATTTATATAAATTATTTTTCATCAAAATAATATATATAAACTTTTTAAAAGAAAAAAATATTTAAAAACAAAAAATTTTTATATAGTAATCTATTTTGCTTTGCTTCTGAATCTTTTTAGGTTTTGTAATTATATTATAATTGATATCTATATTATTAATAATAGATTATTAATTTATTTTTTGATCATTATTAGAATATTTATCAATAAAATAGTTTATATTAAATTTATATGATATATTAATATAATGATTATTAGAACTAAATATTGAATTCACTTTTGAAAAAAATTTAAAAATTATTATATAATGTAAACTCAATATAAATAATTTTATTGATAAATATTATAAAATGATCAATAAATAAATTAATAAACGAGTATTTATAAGAATGATATAAATTAAAATATAATTGTAAAATCTAAAATGATACAAAATCAAAATAAGCTATATTACTAAATAATAATTATTTATTTTTAAAAATTTGCTTTTTTTTATCAACATTTTTTTATGTAAAATAAATTATTTAAATTATATATGTCGCACTAATAATTTATTTTGTAATTAATATTTCTAAAAAAATAAACTGATAAATAATTAAAGTTAATATTTAAAATTATAATGAATACTAATAAAAATTAAATTTATGTTTTATTATATGGACTATACTAATTTAATGTTTTAAGTATTTATGGGCTTTAGCGTATAAAAGTTTAGTCATTTTAGAATATTGTCATTTAGTGGTTTATAGGTTTTATATAAAAAATAAAATAACAAAAAATTTATTTTTGTTATTTTTTCTCATTTTTTAATGTTATAACCTTTGAAAATATAATAATTTATAATTTTTTTTGAAAAGCTAATATACTATGAAGTTATAATAACCATAATAATTATATATCATATAAATTTAATATAAACTATTTTATTGATATATATTATAATAATGATCATATTAAAGTAATAAATAATTCTTAATAAGATAAATATTGTTTAAAATATATTTTCAAATCCTAAAATGATTCAAAATCAAAGTGAAATATTTTACGAAATATTAATTTTAAATTTTTAAATTTTTGTTTCAATTTATAAGCCTATATATTTTTTGATGAAAAATAAAATATTTAAATTATATTTGTATCACTAATAATTTATTTTTTAATTTATATTTCTATAAAAATAAACTAATAAATAATTAATCTGTATATTTAAAATTATAATGAATACTAATAAAAATGAGATTTATTATTTATTATTTTGGGTATAACTATTTAATTGTTTAAGTTTTTTGTTGTTTTGGGGTTAATGAGTTTATTGATTTATATGTTTGCACATTTAGGTGTTTATAGGTTTTATTTAATCAAAGAAATAACTAAAAATTTATTTTTATGAATTTTCATGATTTTCCAAAGTTATAACCTTTAGAATATAATAATTTTTTAATAGTTATAAAATATGAATACAATACTTAGTTATAAAAATCTTAAAAATTATATTTGTTGTAAATTCAATATAAAAAAATGTATTAATATAAATTATTATAATGATCAAAAAATAAAATAATTATCTATTATTAATAAGATAGATATTAATTAAAATATATTTGTAGATACCAAAATAATTCAAAATAAAAGAATATTATATTACTAAAAAAATTTTAAATTTTTAAAATTTTGTTTATATTTATAAGCTTATTTTTTTTCATAAATAATAATTTATTTAAATTATATGTCTCACTCATTATTTAATTTGTAATTAATATTACCATAAAAAAATTAAAAAATAATTAAAATGAATATTTAAAATTATAATGAATACAAATAAAAATGAGATTTATTATTTATTATTTAGGTTATATAGGTTTGATGGTTTAAGTATTTAGGGGGTTTTGGGGTTTAGGAGTCTAGAGATTTATATGTTTAGGCATTTAGTGGTTTATAAGTTTTATTTAAATAATAAAATAATTTTAATAATTATAAGACATTTAAATTGAATATAAGTAATTTTATTGTAATATATTATAAAAATGATCAAATAATAAATTAATAAACATTTATTATTAAGATTGATAACAATTAAAATATAATTTGAAAACCTATATATAATGATACAAAATCAAAGTAAAATATATTACTAAATAATTATTTTTTTTAATTTGTAGTTCTTTTTATAAGCTTATATTTTTTTATGATTAAAAATAAATTATTAATATTATATTTGTTTAACTCATTATTTATTTTGTAATTAACATTTCTATAAAAAATAAACTAATAAATATTTAAAATGAATATTTAAAATTATAATGAATACAAATTAAAATGAGATTTATGATTTATTATATGTGGTATACCGGTTTAATGGTTTGATTATTTAGGATTTTTGTCGTTTAAGAGTTTATTAATTTATAATTTTAGGCATTTAGTGGTTTATAGATTTTATTTATATAATAAAAATAAAAAAATTCTTTTTTAATTTTTTTCTAATTTTCAAAGGTTATAACCATTAAAAATAAATTAATAATTAAAATTTTTTGAAATGTGAATATAATATTTAGTTATAATAATATTAATAATAATATATGATATAAATTCAATATAAATAATTTTATTGATAGATATTTTTATAATGATCAAAAATTAAATAAATAAACTATTAATAATAAGATAGATATTAATTAAAAAATATTTACAAAACCCAAAATTATTCAAAATTAAAGTAAAACATATTTCTGGATAATAATTTTTAATTTTTAAATTTGTACTTCTTTTATAAGCGTATAAATATTTTTTGATTAAAAATAAATTATTTAAATTAAATGTGTCGCACTCATAATTAATTCTGTTAAAAAAATTTCTATAAAAATAAACTAATAAATAATTAAAATGAATATTTAAAATAATAATAAATTGAAATATAAATGCAATTTATTAAGTTGTATATAGCGGTTTAATAGTTTGTGTATTTAGGTATTACGGGGTTTAGGAGTTTCCTGATATAACTATGTATGCATTTAGTGGTTTATAGGTTTTATTTAAAAAATAAAATAAAATAAACTTTATTTTTATTATTTTTTCATATTTCCAAAGGTTATAACCTTGAAAATATAATAATTTTTAAATTTTTTTTAAAAGTAAATTCAATATTTAGTTATAATAATCATTATATTTATATATCATATAAATTCAATATAAACAATTATATTGATAAATATTCTAATAATGATCAAAAAATAAATTAATAAAGAATTATTAATAAGAAAGATATCAATTAGAATATAATTACAAAATTTAAAATGATTTAGAAGGAGAGTAAAATATATTACTATATAATAAATTTTAGTTTTTAAATGTTTTTTTCTTTTTATAAGTTTATCTATATTTTTCAACGAAAAATAATTTATATAAATTATATTTGTCTAACTCATAATTTATTTTGTAATTAATATTTATATAAAAATAATCAAATATATAATTAAAATTATAATGAAAAAAATAATAGAGATTTATTGTTTATTATTCAGGGTTACTAGTTTAAAATGATTATTATTTATTATTTAGGGTTTTAAATATTTAAGAGTTATTGAATTAAGTGTTTAGGCATTTAGTGGTTTATAGGTTTTATTTAAACAATGAAATACCAAAAAAAATATTTTTTTTAGTTTTTAACATTTTCAATGGCTATAATCTTTGAAAATATAATAATTTTAATAATTTTTTAAAAAGTGAATTCAATATTTAGTTATAATAATCATTATATTTAAATATCATATAAATTCAATATAAACAATTATATTGATAAATATTCTAATAATGATCAAAAAATAAATTAATAAAGAATTATTAATAAGAAAGATATCAATTAGAATATAATTACAAAATTTAAAATGATTTAGAAGGAGAGTAAAATATATTACTATATAATAAATTTTAGTTTTTAAATGTTTTTTTCTTTTTATAAGTTTATCTATATTTTTCAACGAAAAATAATTTATATAAATTATATTTGTCTAACTCATAATTTATTTTGTAATTAATATTTATATAAAAATAATCAAATATATAATTAAAATTATAATGAAAAAAATAATAGAGATTTATTGTTTATTATTCAGGGTTACTAGTTTAAAATGATTATTATTTATTATTTAGGGTTTTAAAGATTTAAGAGTTATTGAATTAAGTGTTTAGGCATTTAGTGGTTTATAGGTTTTATTTAAACAATGAAATACCAAAAAAAATATTTTTTTAGTTTTTAACATTTTCAATGGCTATAATCTTTGAAAATATAATAATTTTAATAATTTTTTAAAAAGTGAATTCAATATTTAGTTATAATAATCATTATATCTGTCTCGCTAATAATTTATTTTTTAATTTATATTTCTATACAATTAAATTAATAAATTATTAAAATGTATATTTAAAATTATAATGAATACTAAAAAAATGAGATTTATGATTTATTATTTAGGGTATAACTATTTAATTGTTTAAGTTTATTGTGGTTTTGGTGTTAAGGAGTTTATTGATTTATATGTTTACACATTTTCTTGTTTATAGGTTTTATTTTATCAATGAAATAACAATAAATTTATTTTTATGAATTTTGATGATTTTCAATGGTTATAACCTTTAAAAATATAATAATTTTGTAATAGTTCTAAAATATGAATACAATACTTAGTTATAATAATTTTAATAATTATATTTGTTGTAGATTCAATATAAAAAAATGTATTAATATATATTATAATAATGATCAAAAATAAATTAATAAACTATTATTAATAAGATAGATATTAATTAAAATATATTTGTAGAACCCAAAATAATTCAAATTCAAAGTAAATTATATTACTAAATAAAATTGTAAATTTTTGAAATTTTGTTTATTTTTATAAGCTTATTTTTTTTTCATAAAAAATAATTTATTTAAATTATATGTGTCTCACACATTATTTATTTTGTAATTAATATTTCTATAAAAATAAACTAAAAAATAATTAAAATGAATATTTAAAATTATAATGAATACAAATAAAAATGAGATTTATTATTTATTATTTAGGTTATATAGGTTTAAAGGTTTAAGTATTTATGGGGTTTTGGAGTTTAGGAGTCTAGAGATTTAAATGTTTAGTCATTTAGAAGTTTATAAGTTTTATTTAAATAATAAAATAACAAAAAATTATTTTTGTGATTTTTTATCATTTTTGAAAATTATAACCTTTGAAAAGATAATAATTTTTAAATTTTTTTCAAATGTAAATATAATATTTAGTTATAATAACTTAATAATTATAAGTCATTTTAATTGAATATAAGTAATTTTATTGTTCGATATTATAAAAATGCCAAATAATAAATTAATAAACTATTATTAATAAGATCGATCACAATTAAAATATAATTTCAAAACCTATATATAATGATTCAAAATCAAAGTAAAATATATGACAAAATAATAATTTATTGTTTTTAAATTTTTATTTTTTTATATAAGTTTATTTTTTTTTGATTATAAATAAATTATTAAAATTATATTTGTGTCACTCATTATTTATTTTGTGATTGATATTTCTATAAAAAATAAACTAATAAATAATTAAAAAGAAAATTTAAAATTATAATGAATACAAATTAAAATGAGATTTATGATTTATTATATATGGTATGCCGGTTTAATGGTTTGATTATTTAGTTGTTCATAGGTTTTATTTATATAATACAAATTTAAAATTCTATTTTTGATTTTTTCTGATTTTCAAAGTTTATAACCTTTGAAAATAAAATAATTTTTAAAATTTTTTGAAATGTGAATACCATGTATAATTATATTAATCTTACTAATTATATATCATATAAATTCAATATAAATAATTTTAATGATAGTTATTATAATAATGATCAAAAATTAAATTAATAAATTATTATTAATTTCGAGTGAGATAAATTTAAATAAAATTTGTCTCACTCGAAATTTATTTTGTAATTAATTTTTCTACAAAATTAAACTATAAATAATTAAAATTAATATTTAAAATTATAATATATAGTAATAAAAATGAGATTTATTATTTATAAATTAGTATATAGCTGTTAAAAGGTTTATGTATTCAGGGGTTTCGGGATTTATGAGCTTACTGATTTAACTAAGTAAGCATTTAATGATCTATAGTTTTCATTTAAAAAATGAAATAACAAAAAATGTATTCTTTTTATTTTTTCACATTTTCAAAGGTTATAACCTTGGAAAATATAATAATTTTAAAATTTTTTTCAAAAGTGAATACAATATTTAGTTATAATAATCATTATATTTATATATCATATAAATTCAATATAAACATTTTTATTGATAAATATTCTAATAATGATGAAAAAATAACTTAATAATCTATTATTAATAAGATAGATATCAATTAAAATATATTTACAAAACCTAAAATGATTCAGAAGCAAAGCAAAATATATTACTATATAATAATTTTTTGTATTGATTTTTTTTTCTTTTAAAAAGTTTATCTATATTATTTTGATGAAAAATAATTTATATAAATTATATTTGTATAACTCATAATTTATTTTGTAATTAATATTTATATAAAAATAAACAAATAATTAATTAAATTTGAATATTTAAAATTAAAAAAAAAATGAGAATTATTCTTTATTATTTAAAATATACTGGTTTAATTTAAAATAGATCCCTCTCACTAATAATTTATTTTGTAATTAATATTTCTATAAAAATAAACTAATAAATAAATAAAATAAAAATTTAAATTATACTGAATAATTAAAATAATTTATTTTGTTCCTCTCTCAACTCTAGAATGATTGCTAAAGCTCTAACCAAAATAATAGGAGCTTTTAGTTTATCTCTATTATGTCTCATCATATTTGATGTTGAATCACTGGGCTATCAAAGGTAATTTGACTCATGTACGCTAACAGACTAAACCAATGTTGT
>JAREIK010007036.1:0-33337 GCA_029783825.1 Sapria himalayana
AATAAATAAATAAATAAATATATATATATATATATATATATATATATATATAATGACAGACATATTAATAGATAAAGAGATAGATAGATTATTAGACATGTAGATATACACATAGATTGATATATAGACAGATAGAATGATACATAGATTCATAGACAGATTGATAGAAACATTGAAAGACATATAGATAGATTGATTGATTGATAGATTTATAGAAAAATAGATATAGATATTGATAGATAGTTAGATAAACAAAAATACAAATAGACAGACAGATATTTAGATAGATATATAGATAGATAGAAAGATATTCATATATATAAATAGATAGAAAGATAGATAGACTGATGGATCTACAAATAAATAGATAGATAGATAGATAGTCATATTATAGATAGACCGATATATAAATAGATAGACATATAATAGTAGATAAATAAAGAGATAATAGACAAATAGCTAGATAGATAGATCTACAATAGATATACAAATAGATAGATAGATAGATATACAGATAGATATACAAATAGATAGATAGATATATTGATTGACAAACAGACAGGTATTTAGGTAGGTAGATAGTCATGTAGACAAACATACAAACACATGGTTAATAGATAGATAGATAGATAGATAGAAAATCAAATAGACAAACAGATAGATAGTCAGATAGATAGATATTTAGATTGATAGACATATAGATAGATATATTGATAAATAGATTGATAGACAGATTGCTATGCAAATTGAAAGACAATATTTAGACTAATAGATAGACATAAATAAAGGCACATAGATAGAAAGACAAATAGATAGACAAATATATTGATAAATAGATAGATTGCTAGATAGATACACACACACACACAGATAGGTAGGCAGATTATTACATAAATAGATAGATCGATAGATAGATATATAGCTAGATTGATTGATTGACAGATAGAATGATAGATAACTAGATAAATAGACATATAGTTAAACATATAGATCGAAAGAAAGATAGGTTGATAGATTGATAGATAGTTAGATTGATAGATAGTTAGATTGATATATATATATATAGATGGAAAGATCCACACATAGAAAGGCATAAAGAAAGAAAGATAGATTGTCAGGTAGAAAGATAGATATTAAGATAGTTAGATAGTTAGATAGATAGATAGATTGATAAATAGATTGATTAATAAATAAATAGATAGATAGATTGAAAAATAGATAGACAGATAAATAGATATATAGATAGATATAGATAGATAGAGAGTCAAAAATATAGACAGACAAACAGATAGATATATAGATAAATAGACAAAAATATTGATAGATATAAAGACTAATAGAAAGACAGATAGATATATTGACCAAATGATAGATAGTTAGGTAGATAGAAAGACAGACTGAAAGAAAGATAAATAGATAGACATAATGATAGAAAGATTGATAGACTAATTTATTAATAGATAGATTGATAAATTTATTGACAGAGAGAAAGTCAGATATATAGATAGATTAATTGATAAAGATATATATAGATATATAGAGAGATTTATAGATAGACTAATAGATAGATAGATAGTTACATATATAGACACATAGAAAGACAGGTAGATAGACATAAAGATAGACATATAGATAGTGAGATAGATAGACAGATAAATAGATAGATAGATAGACAGATAGACAGACAAATAGATAGAAAGACAGATAGATAGATAAAGAGATCGATTGTTAAAAAGATAGATATAAAAAAGATAGATTGATTGATAAATAGATACTTAAAAAATAGATAGAAAAAAGATAGCTAGATAGATAAATAGTTAGTTAAATAGATAGACAATTAGGTAGACATAAAGATAGACATAGACATATAGATTGAATGATAGATATACACATAGATAGACATTGAAATACACAGATAGATAGATAGAGATAGATATATATATATATATATACATACATACATATAGATAGTTAGATAGATAGATAAAGAGAAATATAGATAGATAGATAGATTGACATATAGATAAAATATAATATAGATATAAAGACAAACAGATATATAGACAAATAGATAGAAAGATAGATATAGAAATAGAAAGAAAGAAAGATAGATAGATTGATATGAAGATAGATAGATAGATCAACTTATTATTAGATAGATATTTGGATAGATAGATAGATAAATAGTTAGATAAAGAGATATAAAGACATTTAGAAAGATCAAAAGATATATGATAGATAGGTAGAAAAATAATTAGACAAATAGTTAGATAGAAAGAAAGACAGATAGATAAACAGATAAATAGATAGATAGTTAGATAGACATATAGATATAAATACACACACACACACACACAGATAGATAGATAGATAGATAGACAGTGATATAGAAAGATAGATAGATAGACAGACAGATAGATAGAAATATAGATAAATAAATAAAGAGATAGATAGATAAATATATAGATAGATAGACAGATAGATAGAAAGATAGATAGGTAGATAAATAGCTAGTTAGATAGATTGATTGATAGATAGACACATTGATATACAGATATATAGATAGAAAGATAGACAAATAGATAGACAGATATAAAGATAGATAGAAAGATAGATAGATAAACATATAGATAGACAAATAGATAGAAAATTAGTTATAAAGTTATATAGATAAAGATATAGAAAGATAGATAGATAGACAGATAGATAAACATATAGAAAGATAGACAGATAGATAGACAGTTAGATAGATAGACATATAAATAGATAGATAGACAAATATATAGATAAATAGTCAGACAGACAGATAGGAAAAAATATAGATAGATAGATAGAAAAATAGTCATATCGATAGATTTATAGATAGATATATAGATATATAGATATATAGATATATATATATATATATATATATAGATATACAAATAGATATATAGATAATTATATAGATAGACACATAGATAGACAGATAGAGAGACAGATAGATAGATAGATAGACAGACAGACTAGATAGACAGATCGATTGTTAGAAAGATAGATATATAGATAATTAGATAGTTAAATAGATAGACAATTAGGTAGCCATAAAGATAGACATAGATAGATATATTGAATGATAGATATACAGATAGATAGACATAGAGATACACAGATAGATAGATAGATATATATATATTCATAGATAGTAAGATATATAGATAGATAGAAATATAGATATACAGATAGATAGACATATAAATAACACACACACACACACACACACATATATATATATATATATATATATATATAAAGACAAACAGATATATAGACAAATAGATAGAAAGATAGTTATAGAAATAGAAAGATTGATTGATAGATTGATAGATAGATATGAAGATATATAGATAGACAGTTCAACATATTATTAGATAGATATTTGGATAGATATATAGATAGATAGTTCAACATATTATTAGATAGATATTTGGATAGATAGATAGATAAATAGTTGGATAGAGATATATAAATGCATTTAGAAAGATCAAAAGATATATATATATATATATATATATATATATATATATATAGACAGATAGATAAACATGGATATAAAAAGATAGATAGATAGATACATAGATAGATAGAAAGATATATAGATAAATAAATAAAGAGATAGATAGATAGATAAATAGATAGAAAGATAGATATGCAGAAGATAGATAGATAGTCAGATAGATAGATTGATAGATAGACACATAGATATACATATATATAGATAAAAAGATAGAAAAATAGATAAATATATATAAAGATAGATGGATAGATAGATAAACATATAGATAGACAAATAGATAGACAAATAGTTAGAAAGTTATATAGATAAAGATATAGAAAGGTAAATGGATAGACACATAGATAAACATATAGAAAGAAAGATAGATAGATATTTAGACAAATATATAGACATATAGATAAACAATTAGATAGATAGACATATAAATAGATAGATAGAGAGAGATATAGATAGACAAGTATATAGATAAATAGATAGACAGATAGATAGATAGACAAAAATATAGATAGATAGATAGATAGAAAAATAGTCATATAGATAGATTCATTGATAGATATATAGATATATATCAGTATATATACAGATTGATATCCAAATAGATATATAGATAGATATATTAATAATTATATTGATAGATGCATAGATACAAAAATATAGAGCCAAATAGATATACAGATAGATAGATAGGTAGATAAATAGATAGATAAACTGGTAGATAGATAGATATATAGACAAATAGATAGATAGATATATATATATATATATATATATATATATATATATATATATATATATACACAGATAAATAGATAGGCATATTGAAAGAGAAGATCGATTTATAAATAGATAGATAGATAGATATATTAATAAACAGATTGATAGACAAGATGAATGATATATAAATAGATAAATAAATAGATAAATAGATAAATAGACAAATATATATAGAGATAGATAGATAAATAAATAGACATATAGATAGATAGATAGAATGTCATATAGATAAATAGATATATAGATAGATAAACATATAGATATACAGATAGATTGATAAATATATCATTTTATAGATAGATAGATACATAGATAGGTAGACATATATACATATAGATAGATATACAGATAAATAGATAAATAGATAGATAGATATATATATATATATATATACATAGATAGATATATTGATATAGAGATAGAAAAATAGATAGATATATTGATATAGAGATAGAAAAATATATAGATTGATAGATAGATAGACAAATAGATAGATAGATATATATATATATATAGTTAGATAGACAAGTAGATAGATAGATATATATGTAAAGATACAGATATATACACAAATAGATAAATAGATAGGTAGATAGAATGAAATATAGATAAATAGATAAAAAGATAAATAGAGAGATATATATATATATATATATACACACACACACACACACACAAATTAATAAATAGATAGACACGTATATAGAAACAAAGAAATATAGATATATACATATATATATATATATATAGATACATAGATAGATATACAAATATATAGATAGATAGATATATATATATATATATAGACATATAGGTAGATAGATAATTAGATATACACACACACACACACACACACACACACACACATATATATATAGATACATAGATTGGTATACAAATAGACAAATAGATATACAGACATATCGACATATAGATAGAAAGATATACATATAGACAAATTGATAGATAGATAGATAAGATATATAGGTAGATAGATATATATATAGTAGATAGATATATATATATATATAGATAGATAGATAAATAGACAGAAAGATAAATCAATAAATAATTAGATAGATAGATAGATAGTTAGAAAGATAGATAGTTACAAAGATTGATAGAATTATAGATATAATGACAAACAGATAGATAGATAGATAGACTGACAAATATAAAAATAGACATTTAGATAGTTAGTTAGATAGACATACAATCAGTCCTTGAGGCAGGTAGATAGTTAGGCAAGCAACTGATATATAGATAGGTAGACAAATAGACTGATATACAATCATACAAATAGATAGACAAACTAATATACAAACCAACAAATAGAAATTAGACAGTTAGATAGAAAGTCAAATATAATGATATATAGTTTGAAATACAAATTTATAGACATAATGATAGATAGATTGATAGGAATTATAGAAAGAATGATAGATAAAAAAATTAAAAGATAGAAAGATAGATATATTGACAGATAGATAGATAGATAGATATACAGATAGATAGATATACAGAATGATAGAAAGATTGATAGATAAATAGATATTTAGATTTATACATAGATTGATAGACAATATAGTCGACATATTATTATAGATAGATAAATGGATATATATATATATATATATATATATATATATATATATATATATATATATATATATATATATATATATATATATACATACATATATATTTAGATAGAAAGGGAGTAGATAGATTGATTGATTGATAGAAAGATTAATAAATTGATAGATAGATAGATTGATAGATAGATACATAGAATCTAGATAGAAGACTAATAAATAGAGAGAGATCGATAGATAGATAGATAGGCATATAGATAAATAGATAGATTGATAGATTGATTAATACATATATAGATAGAGATATAGAAACAAATAGATAGACATATAGATAGACAGATAGATAGACATATAGATAGATTAACATACAGATTGTTACAAAGATTCAATAAAGATATTATTAGATAGATTTATAGACAAATTGAAAAACATATTGACAGATAGAGTATTGGATAGATTGATACACAAATTGAACACAAATTATTATATAGATTGATAGATTGAGAGAGAGATAGTTAGAGAACCATATAGATAGGTAAATAGATAGATAGATAGATAGATAAATATATATATAATAGATAAATAAATAGATAGATAGATAGACAAATACATAAGCAAATATAGATAGATAGACAGACATATAGCTAAATAAATAGATAGGTAGATAGATAAATAGACAAATAAATAAATATATAGATATATAGATAGATAGATAGACAGATAGAAAGAAAGAAAGATATATAGATAGATAGAAAAATTGATAGTTAAATAGATAAATAGTTAGATAGATAGACATTTAGATAGATAGATAGTTAGATAGATAGATAAATAGAAAAATAAATGTCTATTTATTTAGATAGATAGACATTTAGAAAAATTGATAGTTAAATAGTTAGACATATAGCTACATAATAGATAGATAGATAGATAAAAAGATAAATAGACAGAAAGAATGATAGTTATATAGATAGATAGATAGATACAAAGATATATAGAAAGATATATAGACAAATAAATAGATAGATATATAGACAGATAGATATGCAGGTAGATAGTCATATAGATAGATATATTTATCTCAAATAGATAGATAGAAAGATAGGCATATATATTGATATATATATAGACAAAAAGATTGATAGAGAGATGGAAAAATATATTGAAGGAAAGATACATATATAGATGGATCAATATATAGATAGTTAGATAGATAGATAGATATATACATACTTAGATAGTCACATATATAAACATAGATAGACATATAGATCAACTAATAAATAGACACATAGATATACTAATCGATAGACATAAAGATAGACTTATAGATAGCCAGATAGATATACAGATATATAGACAAATAAATAGATATATAGATAGAGAGATAATTAGAAAGATAAACAGACTAATATATAGAAAATTAGATAGTTTGATTGAAAGACATTTAAATAGAGAGATAGAGAGTTAGATAGATTGATATATAGATATATAGATAGACAAATAGCTAGACTAATTGATAGATAGATTGATAGATGAAAAAATCAGTATCTAGATAGATAAATTGATACACAAAAAGATTGATAGAAAGTTAGACAGATAGATAGACAAAAAGTTAGAAATATATAGATAGATAAATAGAATGACAAAAAGTTTGACAGAGAGATAGACATAAAGATAGATATATTGATAAGTATATAGAAAAATAGATAGATAGAAAGTTAGATAGATATTTAGGCAGATATATAAATAGATAGAGAGATAGGCATACAAATAGATAGACAAATAGATAGATAGATAACCAGATAGGTAGACTAATAGATAGGCATATAGATAGGCAGATATATAAATAGATAGTTTAAAAGAATATTAGAAAGATAGATAGACATATAGATAGGGAGATATATACATAAATAAAAAGATAGATGGATGGATAAATAGATAGATAGATTGATTGATTGAAAGATAGATACATAAATATTCAGATAGATAGTTAGATACAAAGATAGAAAAAAAATAGATAGATAGATAAAGAATTAGATAGACAAATAGATAAACAAATAGATAGAAAAAAAAGATTGATAGAGAGATAGATAGATCAATTAATAGAAAGATAGAAACATCAATAGATAAACAAATAGTTAGATAGATCGATAGACTGATAGATAGACAGATAGATAGATTAATATATAGATATATAGATAGATTGATTGTTTGTTTGATAGTTAGATAGGTAGATAAATAGATAAATAGATAGATAGATTGATAAATAGATATATAGATAGTTAAATTGATAGATAGCCATATAGATAGATAGATAGATAAACAAAAAGATAGATAGATAGACAAATAGATAAATAAATAAACATAAATAAAAAATATTACTAATAAAAAACAATAATAAATAATTATTTGATTAAATAAAAAAAATTTATAAAAATTTATGAATTAACAAATAAACATTTAAATATTAATATTATTCCTATAATCATAAAATATTTTTATGAGGATAGGAATCTTTTAAAAAAATTAATGATGAAAAAATTTGAATATTTTGATTTATAAAAAAATTTCAAAATTTTAATAAAATTTAAAAGAAAATAAATTGGTATTTAAAGATTATTACATAGATGTTTTAATTAAATCAAAAAAAAATTTGATTATTTAAAATATAAATATCTTAGTGTGGTTATTAAATTAATACTTCAAAGATTCAAATTTATAAGGACTAAAAGATTGAAATTTTATGTCTTGATAATTATATAATATTATATTAATAAAAAATAATTTGAATTCTTAAAAATTTATAACCATAATATATATATATATATATATTAAATACTTTATTATTATATAATATTATTTTATTTACTTAAGAAATAATATCATTTATTTTTAAATAAAATTCTATTTCTTTTTTATTTATTTATTTATTTTTTATAATTTTAGTTTACTTTTATATTTTTGTCTTTTTATTTTCTATATATTTACCTCTAATTTTTTATTTATAGTTCCGTGAAAAAGAAATGCTAAGGCATTAAGCACTTAAACTTTGTTCTATCTTTTACGTTTCAATGACGAAGAGAGGAGAAACGAAACGGACTACGAGAGCAAACTACAAAATCTACCTCTTCTCTTTTTTTTGATGGCTAAATATTGTATTTGGATATTCTCACACTACCAATCTTGTGGGAGTGACAGATGGGGCACAATGTAAGACTTAGAGAACAAGACCGACAGAAACACAAATGTTTACAAGGCAGAATCAACGTATAACAAGTTTCTTTATTGTAATTTCTGCATTATTCTTGATTCTGATCATGAGTGCCATGGTAAGATGGTTGAGCTTTAGTACCCACAATGTTCCGTATTGTTGCTACTGTAGATTGTTCGAGATAGCTCCTCATGGTCTTAGCCATGGCTTCATTTTTCAGTGTGATGTCCTTCCATACTTGTGTTTATGCAAACAATGTTTTCACCTTTTTCTCCAGCTAACTATTCAAATCATGTGCTGTCCCAATATCTTCATTCTTGGTTGAAATTTTCATCTTCTTTATATGATTTATCTATTGAAGGATTCTTTCCACCTGCCTTTTCCACTTGTTCCTTGTTTCAACCTGCAGTTTCCTCACTTTGAGTTGAAGAATAAGATCAAATTGAACTTGGTACTTATCAATTAGCATCATTGTATCATCATCTAGGAATGACATGACATCCCTAGCTCGTCTCGGTCCTCGTCTTAGTAATGAAGGACCTAAGCTCAATAATCTCAATGATGTTTACAATAGAAAATGTCCAACATTTTGCCTTAATCCGCTCTTCAATTTTTATTTGATCTTGATCAAGTTTTTCTTTCGCATATGTGTCAGCCATCCTTTGTCCATCTTCTTTTCGGGATTTTGATTTGTCATTTCTCTGGGAATTACTAGCGACCCGTGTTGATCTTCTCTTCTTCCCGAACACCAGAATCTATATGTTCTTCGATCTTATTTTCTAAATCTATTTTTTATTGTTACCAGATAATATTGTCATTGCTCTTCTCCTTCTAAATGCTATACACATATCTCTGTCTATCTCAATTTGATTACAACTAAAGAAGTTTAGTTTTTATATAATATTTAGGTTTGATTTTTTTTTTATTTTCCAAGAATTTTTATTCTTTTTTCTTCTATTTTTATTTCACTTATATTATCTTGACTCTACACCATTAATGAAACAATAAATGGTTAGTGTAAACTTTGCTGTTTTACTGTTTTATTTCTTTGGGTTTTACTGATTTCAAATATTAAATATTTGGATATTTTTTTATGCTTTTGTAACTTAAGAAAAAAAAATATGCTTAGTGTTTTCTACTTATGTAACTTAAGAAAAAACAAACTTAATGCTCATATGTTCTATTTTTGTTGTCTCCAAAAATATTATAAACAGATAACATTATATATAAACTTTTATACATTTATATAATGTATGATATTATATATAAATGTCTATACTTAAATATATATAAACGTATTAAATTATATATAAACTTAGATATGTTTATATATACATATAATGTATTATATAAATATTTATACATATGTATTAATGTTTATTAATATCTATACAGTATTTACATAAAACTATCCATTCATATAATTTTTTAAATAAAAATTATATAACATATAAAATGTTTATACATTTTTGTAAATATCTATATAACATATTAATATGTATATAAATATATAATATTTATAATGTTAATATATATGTGATATATATACTATATAATATTTATAAAAGTTTAAATATATATAAAATTATATTTATGTATCATTTATAAAAATATTTTAAACACAAATATTATATCTAAACACCTGTATAATTATATAATCATATGCCATTATATATAAAAGTATTTATAAATATATTTATAATTATGTAAATTATTTTTATAACTATATTTATAAATATACATATCTATTTTTTTAACTATATAATTATTTATAACTATATGTATAATTCTATATAATTATATTTATAACAAAATATACTATATGTATATAAATATATAACTATATATAATTTTATTTTATTATATGTATAACTATAAAAATGTTATATTTAACTAGATCTTTAACTACATACACATTTATAACTATATGTGTATAACTATATATAAATATTTGTATAACTATGTAATACTATATGTAATTAAATATAACTATATTTGTAACTATGTATACATATATGTATTCATATAATAAAATCTATATAATTGTTTATAACATTATATACATTTATGTATAACTACTTATATGTACATGTATGAAAATATCTATATATAACTCTATTTTTAACTATATATAACTCTATTTTGAAATATATATACTATAGTTATAAGAACATATAAAGGTTGACCTCCATCTCTGGTGACTAACTCTGAGGTCTATCGATTCTATTTATTTCTCTCATCAGATCCCTTTACCACCATACGACAAAGGGATTGAGATTTAGTGGAAAATTTGGGATTGACGTTCACAAAGCTGTTCACAGGTTATTTGCCAGCAAGGAGATGAGGATTTTGATGGAAGGTCCTGATGCTGCCGGAAAGACAACCATTCATTATATTATAAGTTGAAGCTTGGTGAAATTTTCACCATAATTCCTACTATTGTATTCAATGTAGAGACTGTTGAATACAAAAATATTAATTTCACTGTGTTGAATGTTGGGGTCAAGACAAGATTCACCCTTTCTGGAGGAATTACTTCCAAATACCCAAGGCCTCGTATTTGTGGTGGACATCAATGATAAAGATCGAGTTGTTGAAGCCAGAGATGAGTTGCATAGGATGCTAAATGAGGAAAAGCTTCGAGATGCAGTTATGCTGGTGTTTGCCAATAAACAAGATCTTACCAATGCGATGAATGCAACTGAAATTAGTTACAAGCTAGGACTTCACTCTCTTCACCAACACCATTGGCACATTCAGAGCACCTGTGCTACCTCTGGCGAGGGCCTCTACGAGGGTCTTGATTATCTTTCCAATTACATAACTAGCAAGTCATAAACAATTTTAGCAAGATGAGACAAACTTTGTTGACATATATGGATGTGGATTTAATTTTTACCTATTTTGCTTGAGTTTTGTTCTGTTATGTGGATGGCATCATCTATTTCTAGGGGGATTCGAATTATATTAATTTTTATATACTACATGCCTGAAATACAAGAACGCATTTACTTTGCTCTGATTTGTTGTAAGTCGAACTTGTTTGTTTTATGTTTTGTGTCTTTTTGCCATTGGATCCCAAAGGTATAAGAACATATAACTATAAATAATTGTCTTTAACTATATGTATAACTATAAATATATTATACATAACTATATTTAAATATATAATTAACAACATATATTTAATATACATTTTTATATATTAGTATATATAAATGTATTTTACTATATCTATACCTATACATAACGATATGTATAAATATATAAAATTACATGAAAAAATATATATACCTACATGTATAAATATAAGTATAACTATATATGTAACTATATGTATAACCACTTATAACTATATTTATAATTACATGTATAACAACATACAACATTATGTTTAATTATATGTGTATAACTATATATAAATATTTTTATAACTATGTAACACTTTATATAATTAAATATAACTATATCAGTAACTATGTATACATATACATATACATATATGTAAATCTATATATTTGTTTATAACTTTGTATATATTTTTGTATAACTACTTATAACTACTTGTATGATTATATCTATATATAACTATATGTTTAACTATATATAACTCTATTTTTAACTATAGATACTATAAGTATATGAACATATAATTATAAATAATTGTCCTTGACTATATGGATATCTATAAAAATATTATACATAACTATATTTAAATATATAATTAAGAACATATATTTAATATATTTATTTATATATTAGTATATAAAAATGTATTTTACTATATCAATACCTATACATAAATATATGTATAAATATATAAAATTACATGAAAAAATATACATACCTACATGTATAAATTAAGTATAACTATATGTGTAACTATATGTATAACCACTTATAACTATATTTATAATTACATGTATAACAACATACAACATTATGTTTAATTATATGTGTATAACTATATATAAATATTTTTATAACTACGTAACACTCTATATAATTAAATATAACTATATCAGTAACTATGTATACATATACATATACATATATGTAAATCTATATATTTGTTTATAACTTTGTATACATTTATGTATAACTACTTATAACTACTTGTATGAAAATATCTTTAATTATCTATATGTTTAATTTAATATAACTCTATTTTTAACTGTATATATTATAGGTATAAAAACATATAACTATAAATAATTGTAATTGACTACATGTATAACTATAAAAACATTATACATAACTATATTTTATATAATATAATTAACAACATATAATTAATATACATTTTTATATATTAGTATATAAAAATGTATTTTACCATATCTATACTTATAGATAACTATATGTATACATATATATAATTATATGAAAAAATATATCTACTTACATGAATAAATATAAGTATAACTATATGTGTACCTATATGCATAATCACATGCAATTATATTTATAATTACATGTATAACAACATACAACATTATGTTTAACTACATGTGTATAACTATATATAAATAATTGTATTACTATGTAACCGTCTATATAATTAAATATAACTATATTTGTAACTATGTGTACACATATTTATATATATACATATATATAAATCTATATATATGTTTATAACTTTGTATATATTTATGTATAACTACTTATAACTACTTGTATGATTATATCTATATATAACTATATGTTTAACTATATATAACTCTTTTTTTAACTATAGATACTATAAGTATAAGAACATATAATTATAAATTATTGTCATTGACTATATTTATATCTATAAAAATATTATACATAACTCTATTTAAATATATAATTAACAACATATATTTAATATATTTATTTATATATTAGTATATAAAAATGTATTTTATTATACCTATACCTATACATAACTATATGTATAAATACATAAAATTATATGAAAAAAATATATATACCTACATGTGTAAATACAAGTATAACTATATGTGTAACTATATGTATAACCACATGTAACTATATTTATAATTACATGTATAACAACATACAACATTATGTTTAATTATATGTGTATAACTTTTATATATATATTTGTATAACTATATAAAACTCTATATAATTTAATATAACTAAATGAGGCATGATTTCTTATCCTGACAATTTTTTAGTAGATTGTAGAGGTTGAACTTGCAACCTCCATGGAGGCTCACATTTATCTCAAGAATGAGTGTATCGAGCTTTTGGTTTTTGATGTGTAAATATATATATATATATACACACATATATACATACATTTAATTGATGTTAATAATATATATATATATATATATATATATATATAGTTTTTATATATAAATATAATATTATATATTTTATTGAACACGTGAGGAATAATGTTATAAAATATCAATTAATTACCAAGCTCATTAAAATTCATTGAAAAAAAAACTGAGACATGAATAATACTAAACATATCAAGCATCATTGAACTTCATTGAATTTTAATTTAAACCATTTATTCATATTAAAAAATTTGATACATTTTAAAAAAAAAATTGTAATTAATAAAATTAAATATAAATCATTAATATATGTGGAATACAATTTTATATCTTCAGAATGCATCAAAACACTTTGTTTTTTTTATTCTAATTGAATTTTGAGTATTATCAAACTTTATTACTAATAAATGAAAGTTGTTAAAAGATTATCAAATGCTTATTTAAATATTATTGTAAATCATTGGAATACAATAAGAATATTATTTTATCATATGTTTTACAACAATATTATTGTAAAGCATTGAAACCTCATTCCATTAATTTATTCTTTATTTTTTATTTTAATATTCAAAGATTAAGTTGAATCATAGTAAAAATTATACTATTTGAAGCTAAGCGATCAAAATCATTAGTGCAAGCACTTGGAGAGGAGAAGAAACTTTCTAGGAAAGCTGCACGGAAGCATGGTGCTACTGGGAATGACGAGGCAGAGCAACCACCTTATAGGCCTTGGGACCGGGAAAGAGTTTTGGTTGTAGGGAGACGGGGTTCAAACTTTGATGCACCAAGCATGGTTTGTGGCTTGTCTTCAAGGTCTTCCTCTTAGAGTTTTTAGATATATTTTCAAAAATTTAAATAATATTCGTCATTTCTTATTAATGTTGATGGTGATCTTTTGTGCATTCATTGTGAAGTATAAATGGGATAATACTTTACCTACTATTCTATATCTATATCTATACCTGATGTTCTATTTCTATAAGACATCCATATATACTATAGTGTATATGATTATATACTATAATATATATGTACGTATATACTCAGTATATGTACATATACACTACAGTATTATATGTGTATATATACTATATATTACTATCTAATTGATGAGCAATATGTTTGTGATATTTCTAATGTTTTACTGGGTGCCACTCTACTTTATCAATTGATATGTTATTCTATTGATAGCTTTTTGGAGGAAGAATTATCATGTCTAATACATTGAGGCATGCCTGGCACACACAGGTACACTTCGAGAGTGCTATAGAGGTTATACATCTTGTGAGTTGCCCTAATAAAAATAACATGTTATATAAAAGCATTGTTTGTATGAGCTTATTCATCAAGTGTATTATATTTATTTTATGTTGTGTGATTTTATGTTTTACATGGTATCAAAAGTGACACGAGGGAAAGATAAACTCTAGGGGGAGTGTGTCGGAAATAGATGTAAACTCCTAGAAGGAGTGCATACACTGTGCACTTGCTAAAATGATTACCCACACATTGTGTGCTATGCAAATCTTTGCAAGCTCACTGTATGTAATCAAAACAATCGCACTCCCACTGTGTGTTATTGAAATCATTGCTCACATGACTTAGACCTCGATTCCAACTACATCAATGCCATATGTGACCCATAGGGGTGGATGTTGCTGAATCTGAATTGTATGAGCTGGATAAGATGCTCTAAGACCTCATAAACAAGCAAAAGGCGAGATTTTGATTTCTTTATGAGCTCGTAAAGGCTTAGCATAACATTAAGCTATGAAAGTTTTTGTTTTTTTGTTTTTTTTTTGTTTTTAATTTGATTTGGTTGTTTGCATAGGGCATAGAGCCGTCTTATCAAGGTGAATCAGATTACATTAGTGACAAACTATATGCATTGAAACTGGGAAGTTGTGTAGAAATGCTAGATGGGCTATAATAATGGCAATGAAGTGCATATAAGACATCTACTCGAACATCATGATAGGTGATTTAAAAAGCATCCTGATAATGTATATTTGGTATTGTTGTTGATTGACCTCATGTTCCTATGGTTAGAGTAACATTTGTTCACAATAGTGTTGAGATAAGATATCAATGATGATGATATTGAGTGGTAAAAAGAAAATTTGTATAAAGTAGTAATCAAGTTTTCTTGTTTGAGATAATTTTTTGTATACACGAGATATTCATAGATTTTATGCTTTCGTGAATGATATTAATACAAGGTTTTATTTTCTTGTGCATCAAAGCAAGATTAACTATTCATGCTCTCAATCACCCTTGGTCCTCAAGCTCAAATATGAACTTATGTATAACAAAAAATCTAATATTTGATAGGTTTGTACTGAAGAACATCTATTTTCTTTTATATAATTCTTCATTCTAACACTGCACTCTCTATGTCTCTCTTTCCCTCTATAATTCTTTATCTCATTCACTTCCTCTTTTTCTTTATATGTCACACTCTCTCTATTGTTAATTTTTTCTCGCTCTTCTTTCTTGCTTGTTCTCTCTCTTTCCACCCCTCTCTCTCTCTCTCTTTCTATCTCTCTCCCTCTTCCTCTCCCTCTCTCTCTCCCTCTTTCCCCCCTTTCCACCTCTCTCCCCCCCTCTTTTCACCTCTCTCCCTTTCATCATTTCTCTCCCACTCTCTCTTCCTCCTTCTTTCTCTCCCTCTCTCCCCATTTCTCTACCCCTCTCTTTCCCCATCTCCCCATTTCTCTGCTCCTCTCTCTCCCCACCTTATCTCTCTCTCTCTCTCTCTCTCTCTCCCTCTTCTCCTTCAAACATTAAATGTCTTTCTTTTTTGATTTCCTTTCTTGTGCATTATCACATTTTGCACCCTTTATTTAGTATAACAGTGATATTTATTAATCTTTATCATGTAGAAAATTGCTTTATTTATTAATGTAGATTCTACAAATGCATTGCCTCTATATTCAAAATATTTAATTTTTAAAAATTCATATGTAAGAAATTTTATTTTATTATTTGTATATTTTGAAGTAATAGAAAGTTTTATTCAAAATAATGATTAGGCATTATTTTTTTGTAACTAAAACAGGGCAAAATGAGCTGAAATCATCAGTGGATGTACAGAAGGGTTATTAATGGATTTATGAATAAATATTTTTTGAGTGGGCTAGAAACTTTCATCAATTTTACATGTACTCAATCGAGATTGGTGGATGAAGAAAAAATTAAGTGTCCATGTAATCATCGAAAGTATCAGAATATCCCTTTTCTTGATGAAAACACTATAAGATATAATTTGGCTAAATATGACTTTGTGCCAAATTATTTTCTTTGGATTTATCATGGGGAAAGTACAATGGCTTTGAATATTGACCAAAATGATGGTATTGAATTGTTTTCTTGTGGTGAAGAATCATCTAACGCATACCATAGAATGATCATGGAAGCTACTGGTGCTAACTTAAATATGGATTACATGGATGAACCACCTAATCCTGAAGCTTAGAAATTTTTGAAATGCTTAAAGCTGTAGATAAAGAGTTGTGGCCTGGTTGTAAAACACATTCGTAATTATCACTTGTGGCTTGACTAATGAGCATTAAGTCAGAAAATCATATGTCTGAGAAATTATTTGATCAGGTAATAGAACTGATGAAAGAGATTGTTCCTGATAATAATTGATCACTAACAATTTTTACAACACTAATAAGTTACTACGAAGAATGGGTCTATCTGTTGAAAAAATTGATTGTTGTTTAAATGGATGCATATTATATTGGAGTGGTGATAGTGATTTAATTATGTGTATGTTTTGTGATCATCTTCGATTTAGGAAGGTACCTCATGTTGTAGATACGTGACAAAAATCGAAGGTTGTCTTTAAGAAAATGTATTATTTTCTATTAATTCCTTGATTACATAGACTATATGCATAAAATGCGACGGAAAATGATATGATGTGGCATTCTGAGCATGAGGTTGAAGAAGGGGCAATGCATCATCCATCAGATTCACCTGCTTTGAAGCATTTTAATTATATACATCAAGATTTGCAGCAGAAATTCAAAATGTGACATTGGGTCTCTACACTGATAGATTTCAGCCATTTCAGCAATCTGGATAATAGTGTTCAACATTGCCAGTGATAATGACACCTTATAACTTGTCTCCGTGGTTGTGTATGAAGAAGTAATATATATTTTTGTTAATATTGGTTCCACGGCCAAAAAATCTGAAATACATGTTAGATGTTTTATTACAGCCTCTTATTGCAGAGTTAAATTATGTTATGGGATGTTGGCATGAATACTTATGATATCTCAAAGAAGCAAAATTTCATTATATGGGCAGCTCTTATGTGGACGGTAAGTGACTTTCTTTCATATTCAATGTTGTCTGGCTGGAGTACTGCAGGACGATTCACATACCCATATTGCATGAAAAATCTTGATGCATTTACCCTCAAATTTGTGGTAAACAGTCATGCTTTGATAACCATCGTAAGTTTCTACCTATGAATCATCCATTTCAAAGAAATAGAACTACATTTCAAAAAAATAAAACTGTGATGACAGTTGCACCAACAGTTCGTTCAGGAGGTGATATTATGAAGAGATTCATAGTTTGGGTTTGAAGAAGGTAACTGAAAGGAAGCTAATGAAAGTAATGGACCAATAGGCAAATTATTTGGTTGGAGGAAACATAGTATATTTTGGGACTTGCCCTATTGGAAGTCCAATTTAATTCGTCATAACTTAGATTTAATGCATATTGAAAAAAATATTTTCGACAATGTTTTCAACACTATCCTTAATGTAGACAAAAAAACAAAAGATACTTTAAAATCAAGACAAGAGTTGAATGATTACTGTCGGCATCCTAAAATGAAACTAAATGAGGAAACAGGAAAATTCCCTAAATTTTGCTACACACTTAATAAGATGGCAAGACAGATATTGTGTTAATGGGTTAAAAATTTGAAATTCTCTAATGGATATGTGTCAAATATAGGTAGATGCGTGGATATGAAGAATGTTAAATTATTTGGAATGAAAAGTCATGACTGTCATGTATTTATGCAAAGATTAATACCAATTGTATTCTGCGAATTACTTCCCCTAAGTGTTTGGAAGGTCCTTACAGAACTTTATTTGTTTTTAAAACAGCTAACTGCAACCACAATCAAAATAGATGACATGGTGAAGCTAGAGAATGACATTCCACTTATTATTTGTAAGCTTGAATGGATGTTCCCACTAAGTTTTTTTTGACTCAATGGAGCATTTTCCGGTCCATTTGGCATTTGAAGCAAGGATAGCATGGCCACTACAATACAGGTGGATGTATCCTTTTGAGGGGTAAATACATATATTTGAAACCAAACATTGTGGTTGTGGGTATCTTCGTAAGTTGAAATTGAATATTAAAAACAAGGTAAAAGTTGAAGTTTAATTTGCAATACAAAGAATAGAAATGTGCCTCAGAATGATGAAGGTAATGTGATGGTAGATGATGATTCTGTGAACAAACTATCTATCTTCAAGCACTCTGGAAGAACAATGAAAAGATGTATGACAGATGAAGAGTACAAAGCAACCCCGAGCTATGTTTTACTTAATTGTGAGAATGTTGTACCATACTTTGAGTATGTATACACAAAATGGTTGCAAGTTTAATCATAGTTTAATTTTATTTTTAATAGGAATTATTAAAATTGATATACATTTTTCTCTCTCATTTTATATTTGTGCAGTATTTATGTTGAGCAATTAAAATATAGACAGCCAGCAATTTCCAGCAATGATGTTGATTATATGCTAGAAAATAAATTTGTGATTTGGTTCAAAAATTATGTGAGAATTATTAAGTCTTAAAAATTTGAATTATTTAATTTATTATTATCTTTTATTTGTTAATATCAATTTTTTAATTTGTCATAGGCAATTAATCCTTCAAATAGAGATTCAAATATTTTTATTCAGAATCTAAGTAAAGGTCAGTTTACATATGTGACAACTTATCCTGGGTATTTTGTTTATGGATATAAATTTCACACAATCAAAAATGGTTCTTCTAAAATAATATGAATAGTAGTGTATGCATTAAATGAATAGGATATAGTGCAAATGAGATTGATTATTATGATCAACTCAAAGAAGTTATTGAGTTGAAGTATCCTGGACTCAAAAAATAATAGGATTTTATTATTTAAGTGCAAGTGGTTTGATCCTACACGAAATATGGGCACAAAGATTCATTCGGATTATAAGCTAGTGGATGTTAACCATAAATGTATATATAATCAATATGAGCCATTTATTATGGCAGTTCAAGCTGCTCAAGTATATTATTGTACATATCCGAGTTTATCTCGTGATAAGAGTGATTGTTGGGTGATTTAAAAAATCAAAGCACAATCAAAATTTGAAGTACCAGCATCGCAACAAAGAAGTGCAGACTTAGATATTGCACTGGCATTCCAGGAAGATGACATAAATAATATTGAGCCTGTGAATATAGACGAAGATCTAGAAAATTTATGTGACTCAAATGGTGACATAATAGAAATAGAAGATGATCTATTTCTATCTGAAGATGAGTTAGAACTTCAATCGGAATTAGATGAAATATCAAAAGATCATTTGGAGGAGGACAATGATACTAATAATTAAATTATTATAATTTTATTATAATATTAAACTATAAAAGAATTTTTATAATTTGTTGAAATCTATTAGTGTGTTTTATTCTCAAATGCATACTTGTTCATCATATCTTTATTGTTTGTTCTATGTTTATTTTGTACAGTAGATGACGCCTAAAGGACGTGGCCATGGTGGATGTGAACATGGACACAGGAATGAACCAAATTCATCTAGTATGCTACATTATGTTGCAGAATCAGTACCATCTCATAGCCACCATATCCAAAATTTAACATCAATCACCATCTTCATTTCTATCACCATCACCATCATTGAGACCTCTACTATCACCTTTAGCATCCACCACCCATTGTGCTTCCTACACACACTTTTGTTCCATCTCTATCTTCTACACAACATTTTACACCAATTGTTTCCCCATTTATAAAACCAACGACATCATCAAATATTGTGCCTTCCTCTATAGTCAGTGCAAAGTTAGAAATTGAGATCGTGGATGAGAGGTAAAAGAAATATGTAAAAATGACTTGAAAAAAAAAATTTAATGTATCTATTAGTAGTTTTTTTATATTTTTATGATTTTCTTGTTTTCAATGTTAATTATGAATTTGTACAGTTTTATTCCATCTCATAAGTGTTCGACTATAATTACAAAGTCTTTTAAGAAAATGGCTAATTCTAAAGCATTCTCCTGGATGAAAGTTTCTGAATCGACAAAGGAGTCCTATTTTAATGACTTTCAGGTAAAAATAACAATACAAAAGCATTGAAAATTAATTATAAAATTACTTAACTATTATGTTGGTTATTATTCAAGCTGTAAATAATTACGTTCTTGTTGTTAATAAAAATTCTTTTGTGATTTTTCTATATATAGAATCAATGCGCATAGACACCCAAATTTGATGGAAAGATAAAGTCATTATGAGAGATCAAAACTGCTCAATGGTATTCTGATTTTATTTATAAATTGAAGAATATGAAAGAAAGGCCTGGTTTTATATCTGAGGATGACTGGCCCCAGTGGCTTAAGTATTGGCAGGAGGCAGATGTGAAGAAAAATTAGATATTTCCATCAAAAATCGGCGAAGTGAGGTAGCTGGACAAGATACAAGAATCTACAACACACAGGAGGGTCAAAGTCGAGCATTGAGCACCCTTGAGATTTGGTACGATTTTAAAATTTTAAACATTTATATATTTAGTGGTTGTCCTAATAGTCCAATAAATCAAACCTCTGCATGGTTTTATTAATTTTGTTAAATTTTTTGATCATTTGTTTTTTAATGACTTAATAAAAACATATTCCAGGCTGGAGAATTGGGTCAAGATCCAAAATTTTATGAGATTTTTAGGAAGATGCACGTGAATAAAGTGGATGGTCAGTTTGTTGACAACAAGTTTCAGATGATTGCTGTAAGAACTTGTTATATTAATAAAATTTTATAATACTACAGTACACTTTGAAAATTATTTGGAATGCAAAATATTTTTTTTATTTTTGTATATCTTGAATAGTTTTTTTTTTCTTTTTTATCTCAGGACCTAATGGAGGAATGTGTGATAGCCGCTCATCAACAAGTTGAGGGTTCTATGGATCTTTAACCAAGTGACTATGATCCTATTTATTTGGAGACCATAGAAGTTCGTGAGAAGTAAGCGAGTGTATGGTTACAATTGGAAGGGAGTGGCATTTTCATGTAGTAGTGGTACTTCGAATTCATCTGTCTCAGCAATGGTGGATTAGTCGGTCGAACAATAAGCAATGGAAACAAATGATCATATTGTAGTTATGGAGACCAAAATAAAAAAGAATGATGAGTAGATATCTCATTTGAAGGAAAAAATATATGAATTTAAAGAACAGAAGGATAAGAAGATATCTCATATAAAGGAAGAAATATATGAAATTAAAGTACAAAAGGATGAGCTGTATACTAATTTGATGGAAGAAATGGAAGAAATGCAATAAATTAAAGAAATGAATGATGAGATAAAAAGAATTAATAATGTAATGCAACAATAGATTTCCTATATGGAGTCAGTTAGTGGCATTGGCACAACAGATAGCATTCCGAGATCCAGCTGCGAAACTTCGCAGGAGAGGCTAGCATTCCCTACAAATTATAAAGATAATTTCTTATGAGAATTATTTCTGAACTATTATTTATTTTTTTCCATCTGTAGCTAATAATTATAATATTTTTTTTGCAGGTTTCAATTTTTTTTATTCTGGTTTAGTTCTTTGCTTTTCCCATTAACCTAATTATGAATCTTTATAGGACACATTATCCGAGACACATGAAAAAATTCTGATTTAGAGCATTTAGACATTGACACGGTCATTCTAATGCGTGTGTCCCATATTTACTGATTCCAATTTTATCAAAAGGATGGCTAGCTTATGTTATCTTTATTATTCCTAAACTATTTTATATTTTCACTCTCTTTTTCTCTAAACATAATTGCTGGAGATCTTTGGGATTTTTGTTAGAATATAAAATATTTTATATTCTAAGTTTAGTATTATAATATAAGATTTATACAATCTACTCATGATACATGCATTCATTAGAATAGTAAAACAAGATGGTTGTTGCATATATATCTTATTCTTAAGATTATCATAGAGAAATGTGTTTCTCATGTCTAGTTTATATACATATATTTTGTGAGAAATTATAATAGATTGCAAAAATCTTATAATAACCATTTTGGAATTGTATTTTCATATTTGATAATTCAAAAAATTGTTTCCATATGAATATATTTGAGAGAATCTAAAGTTAATTAACTGTATTAATGATATAAGTGATTTTTATTTTGGTTACATGAAGCAATTTAAAAAATTTTTATGATTCTCCTATTTCTTAAAGAATCAATTATGATATTTTTGTCTAATATATTTAGATTGTGATTATCAAGTCTTTTAATCTTTTGGAAGACACATACCTATTATTTTGTATGCCTATTATAATGATATCTTGGTATGTATTTATATATTGTATCTCATGATGAAAATTGGTGAACTATTTTTTTTTTGTTTTTTTAAATGTTGAAATGATGTTTTCTTAATAATGTTAAATGTATAATAGCAATTATGATGAATATTACATAAAAACATAAATAATATTGAATTTGTGAGTAGTTTTTTAAAATAAAAATTGTCTACATAAAAAATAATTATTTTAATTTTGGCGAACAAAAATTTATTTTCTAAAAGAATAAAATGATGTTGCAAAAACCTTCTTGAAATTGATTCAATATCACGGGCAAAAACACTTATTGACACTTGTAGAATGTGTGCCCCACCCGAACACTTTGCACAACTATCAAATTGCCTTTATTTATGCTCTGACATCATGTAAGCTTGATGTCAAAACTTATAGGAACCCAATAGGGCTTTGCGTGCATTGGGGAGAAAAAAAGAAAGCAAATAGAGTGGAAAGAAAAATAAAACAAAAAATGATAATATTATTGTAGTAAGGAACTCTTTTTACTTGAATTTGATTGCTCATACTTCATTCACCATTAGTGTTGCATTATATAGACTTGTTTTTCTATTCTCTCATTGCTCATATAGCGTATATATGTTGCTTGCTACTTTGAATGTAAGATACATAATTTGAATTAATATATCCATTGTTATTTTTAAATTTTTTTGTGGCTCATTTGTTCTTGTTCACCCTTTATTAAAAGGTTGTTAACTATTAATATATCATTATCAAATTACTGATGCCCATTCTATATGTGCCATGCCCCCTCTTCTCATTCGAAGTGATGCTACATTTCTTGCTGATAAGCCAAATATTTGTGATTTCATTAAACTAGTAAAAGCATTTTTTTTAAAGTAGCAATTAGTGGTGAGGATGACCTCGTCTTTTTTCAATGTCACATCTTAAAAGAAATAATAATTGTAGAATGTTGATTTATTTTTATCCCATTGCAAATGTGATGTGTAAAAAATTATAGTATGTTCATAAAATAAATAATTATTTTTTTTAAGAATTATTTTTGTTCCCATTAATTGTATTTTACTAAAAATTTATTTTTTAATAATTAGTCTCACTTCCATGGTCATTATATAACCATGGAATATTGAACCATTGTGGGAGACAAAAAGGCTGAAATAATTTGATTAGTTGCTTTTGATCCTTTTGAAATAATGATTGTCTGCCATATCATTTCATAACTACCTAGATGGTACATGCGCCATGGCACACTATGTGCCAATGCTAGTGATGATGTGTGATGCACATGTGCTGGCATGTGGTTTAGTGTTAGTGGGTGCATGGTCCAGTGGGTAGCGATGCCATGAGATGTGGTGCCTTGGATACGCAGCCATGGTGCATAACTATTTAGAAGTGCACAGTGTGTGTATGGTGCAGTGAACATGGATGCGTGGTCGATGTACTGGACGTGCACCATGTGTATGTTTGATACAGCCATGGTGTAGTGCATGCAACATGTGCGTTGTGTTCATTGGGGTCTTTTTTTATATGTATCAAAGAGAGTGATTTTCCATGTAGAATCAAGCGAGTAAAAACTATATAGTTGTTATGAAAGTGGCCACTACTTTGGTGGTTCCATCACTATTATACTACTATAATAAATGATTAAAGTTAAGTGTGTAATGAAAAATATTATATTAATTTATTTTTATCTAGCATAGTTTTTTTATTTTCTATTTTATCACAGGAACACATGGAGCAACTTATGACAGCTGCTTCTCAAATAGTTGAGGGTTCTATGGATCTTTAGATAACTTTTTTGAAGGAAGAAATGTAGGAAATGAAAGAAGTGAATGATGTGATGAAAAAAATAAAAAAAGCAATGAAGTAGTAGATGACCTATAAGGAATCACAGTTAGAATTTTTGATGAGACAGATAGCACACCAAGTTCTAGTAGAGTACCGACGTAAGAGAGCCTAGCTCAAATGTACCAGCTAATGATGAATATGATGATTTAGTTTTAAAAGATTATATACCTACGTATTGTTTTTGTTTTAACCATGTAACATTTGTATCATAATTATTTCTAAATTATTTTTGTTTTTTGTTAATTATAAAAAATGGTTTATAGTATATGTTTTTATTAAATTTAAAATAAAATTTTAAAAAATGTAAGCAATTTTTTTGTAAAAAAAATAAAATTATGAAAATAAGTTTGGAATCAAAATAACAAGGGATTTTTACCTTGCTAATTTAGCTAGGAAATTTTCAGTATATATCGAGTCAAAAAATATTAATTACTACACTTAATTACGATCAAAATTAGCAAGGGAAAAATATAATTAGCTAGGAAATTTTTGTTGTTGAAAGATTTGCTAGAAACTATTTTTTTCTCATTAATATTATGTGACGAGCACTTTTAATTTGGTAATTATTTCGATCGATAATGTGTCGTTATTCTATTTTAGAGATGGATTAAGCCCTAATAGTTAAACAAATTTTCCCTAGCAATATGGGATTTTTTTGTAGTGAGATTGATAGATAGATTAATAGATAAATTGATAGATAGATTGATAGATAGATTTGATAGAAAGATAGATAGATAGTGTGATAAAAAGATATATAGATAAAGATATAAATAGATAAATAGATAGATAGATAGACAGAAAGGTAGATAATTAGATAGATAGACAATTGATAAAGAGATAGTTAGATAGATATAAATATAGATAAATAGATAGATATATTGATAGACAAATTAATAAAGAGATAGTTATAGAGATAGATAGACATGAAAATAGATATAAAGATAGATAGTAAGAATTGAAAGTAAGAAAGAAAGATAGATTAATAGATAGATAGATAAACAGATAAATAGATAGATAGTTAGACAAATACAAAGATATATATATATATATATATATATATATATATATATATATATATCAATAGATAGATAGATAGATATACAAATTTATAGATAGATTTACACACATATTGATAGACAAATTAATTGATAGATTGATTATAGATTGATAGACAGATTGATACAAAGATAGATAGATTGATTGGTAGATTGATTGATAGATAAATAGATAGATAGATAGTCAAGTAAATAGATAGACAAATAGATAGATGATTGGATAGATAGATAGATAGATAAATAAATAGATAGACATGTAGATAGACATATAGAAGACAGATAGACATATAGATAGATAAAAAAATAGATAAATTTAAAGAAAGATAGTCAAAAAGATAAATAGACAGATAGACAAATAGATAGATAGACAGATAGACAGATAGACAGATAGATAGATAGATAGACAAGTAAATAAAAAAATATATAGATAGATAGATAAATAGATAGAAAGATAAATAGATAGATAGATAGACAGTTAGATAGATAGATAGATAGGAAAATAGACAGACAGATAGTTTGTTAGATTGACAAATAGATAGATAGACAAATATTTAGATAGATAGATAGAAAAATATATACACAAATTGATTGAAAAATAGATATATAGATAAATAGATAGATAGAAATATATAACGATGGATCAAGAGGAAAATTGATAGACAAATAGATATATAGAAAAAAAGATAGTCAGATTGTTAGTTTGAAAGAGATTTAGGTAAATAGATAGATAGATAGATATACAGATAAATAGACATATAGATAGACAAATACATAGATTAATAGATAGATAGACAGATAAATTGATAGAAAGATTCACAGAAAAATAGATAGATAGATAGATTGATTGATAGATAGACAAATAGATAGACAGATAGATAGATAAATAGATAGACAAATAGATAAATAAACAGATAGAAATAAAGATAGATAGATGATAGATAGACATATATATAGATATATAGTTAGATAGATAAACACATAGAGAGACCGACAGATAGACAAATAAATAGAGAGACAAACATATAGACAAATAGATTGACACACATATAAACATACAAATATATAGATAGATAGACAAATAGATAGACAGACATATAGAAAGATAGATAGACATATAGATAGACAACAAATAGACAGACAGATAGAAAGATATAGATATACAAATAGATAGACAAATAGAGAGGCAAATAGATAGAAAATAGATAGACAGATAGATCGACAGATAGATAGATAGAGATACAAATAGATAGATAAATATATAGATAAATAGATAGATAGATTGACAGATAGATCGATAGATTATTATACAAATTGATAAGTAGATTGATAGATAGAATGATAGACATATTGATAGATAGATTTAGAGATAGACTGATAAAAAGTCTGATAGAAAGATTGATAGATATATTAATAGAAAGATAGATAACTAGATAGATAGATAGATAAATAGACAAATGAATAAATAGAATGATTGAGAAATAGATAAAAAGATTTTTAGATTGATTGGTAGAGTGATTAAAAGATAGATTGATAGACATATTGATAAATAGATAGATGGAAAAATTGTTAGAAAGATAGATAGACATATAGATTCATAGATATTTATATAGAATGAAAGATAGATAGATAGTTAGAGAAATAGATAAACACATAGATAGATTGAGATTGAAGGATAGATAGAAAGAAAGAAAGACGGATTGATAGAAAGATAGACAAATAGATGGATAGATAGACTGATAGATAGAAAGATAGAGAGACTAATAGATAGACAAATAAATAGATAAATATTTATATCATAAGATTGATAGACAGATATATAAACATATTGATAATTAGATTGATAGATAAATTGATATATAGATTGATCGAAAGATTGATAGTCGGATTTAAAAATAGTTTGATAGATAGAAAGATAGATAGATAGATTGACAGATAGATACACATATAGATAAATATATAGATGGATAGTTAGTTAGATAAATAGATAGATAGATAGAGCAGATAGATAGGTAGATAGACAGATAAATAGATAGGTAGATAGATATATAGATAGATAGATAGACAAACATATAGATAGATAGATAGAAAAATTTATTGATTGATTGATTGATAGAAAGATAGATAGATATAGGACATACAAATAAATAGATAGAAAAATAGAAAGATTCACATTTAGAAAGGCAAAGAGATGGTATATTGATTTATTGATAGTTAGTTCGATAGACAGACAGAAAGATAGATAGATAGATATATATATACAAAAATAATAGACAAATATAAAGATAGATAGATAGTTTGATAGAGAAATATATATACATGTCAATAGATAGATAGATAAATCGATAAATATATATATACAGATAGACTAATAGATAGATAGACATATAGATCAGAAAATAGATAAAAAGATAGATATACTAATAGATAGATAGACATATAGATAGAAAAATAGACAGAAGATAGATAGTTAGTTAGATGGATAGATAGATAGAGAGATAGATAGTCATGTTTATAGATAAATGATAGACAAACAGACATATAGATAGATAGATAGGGACATATTGATATATAGTTAGATAGACAACAAGAAAGACATATAGATAGACAAATAGATAGAAATATAAATAGACAAATATAAAGACAGATAGATATATAGATAGATACACAAATAAATAGACAAATAGATTGTGTGATAGACCAATCGATAGATAGATATATAGATAGATGGATAAATAGAATGATATACATATATATTGAATAACATATAAATAGATATATAGATAGATAGAAAGGTAAACAAATAGATATATAAATAGATAGAAAGTAAGATAGATAGATAGATAGAAAGATAGAAAAATAGATAAACATATACATATAAATATTAATAGACAAATAAATAGACAGATAGATAGATTGATTGATTGATATACTTTTATAGATAGATAGATAGACAGACAGACAGATAGACAAATAGATACATAGATAAGTAGATAGACAGATAGATTGATTGAAAAATATATAGATATATAAATAGATAGATAGATAGATAGAAATAAAGACATATAGATTGTAAAAGAGATACACAGATAGATACAAAGATGGATAGTTAAATAGCTACACAGTTAGATATGAAAATAGATTGATAAATAGATATATAGACAAATAGACACACATATAGACAAACAAATAGTTAGTATGTCAGTCATCCAGGTAGATAGTTAATCAGGAAGTCAATTAGATAGACAAATAGATATACATAAAGATAAACAAATAGATTGACATATAGATCGAAAGATAGATAGATAGACAAATTGGAAGACAAAAATATAGATACATAGATCGATAGATAGATATCCTGTTTGATTAATAGATAGATACTAAGATGGACAAAATGATAGATATATATTTAGATAGATAGATAGACATAGAGAGAGATATATATTTAGACAGACAGACAACTAGATAAATATATATAGATATAAAGAGATATAGATATAAATAGATATAGATATAAAAAGATATAGATATACCATAGATAGATTGATAGTTAGATATACAAATAGATAGATATGCAGATAGATAGACAAATAGATATATAGATAGATAGATAAATATATAGACAAATAGAAGACAAAGAGAGAGAGAGAGAGAGACAGATAGATAGATAGGTAGATAGATAGATTGATTGATGATTGAAAATAGATAGACGGATATATAGACATATAGATAGATGGATAGATAGACAGATAGATAGACAGATAACTATGCAAATATATAGACACATTAATAGGTAGGTATATAGACAAATAGATAGAAAGATAGTTAGACAAATAGATAGACAGATAGATAGACTTATTGATATATATATATATATATATAGACAGACAAATATATTTATATATATATATAAACATATAGGAAGACATATAAATAGATAGATAGATAGAGAGATAGATAGATAGATAGAAAGATAGATTGATAGATTATTAGATTGATACATAAATAAATAAATAGATAGATAGATAGATAGTTAGATAGATCAATAGACAGATAGATTGATAGATAGATAGACACATAGGTAGATAGAAAGAGAGATATATATATATATATAGACAGATAGACATACAGACATATAGACAGACAGATAGATATATAGATAGATAAAAAGTTAGTTAGAATGATAGTTAGAAAGATAGGTAGATTGAATGATAGATAGACACATAGATTAATTGATTCATAGATATATAGATAGACATATAGATAAATAGATAAACTAATAGATATAAAAACACATAGAAAGGTAGATAGTCAGAAATTTAAATAAATTGGAAGACAAATAGATTAACACACAGATAGAATGATACACAGATAGATAGATAGATAGATATATACATAGACAAATAGATATATAGATAGACAGACTATTAAATTGATCTATAAATAGATATATATAAGACAATTAGATAAACATATAAAAAGATAGATTGATAGATAGATATAATGATAGATAGGTATATATATATATATAGATAGATAGATATAAAAATAGACATACTGATACATAGATAGACACATTAATAGATAGAAAAATAAATAGTTAGATAGACAGATATATAGATATGTATATTGATAGACAGATAAATTCATAGATAGAAGTATAGATAGATAGATAGAAAAATATATAAACAAAAAATATCGACAAATATATACAAAAATAGATTTAAAAATAGATAGTCAAATAGAAAGATAAACATATAGAGAGATAGAATCTATATAGACAAATTGATAGACAAATAAATAGCCCGATACATAAATAGATATATAAATAAAAAAAATAGTTAGACAAAAAGATGACATATAGATAAAAAATAGATAGATAGAAAGATATAATAAATAAATAGATAGATAAAGAGATAAATAGACAAATTAATACACAAATATATATACAGATAGATATATAGAAGATAGATATATAGACAGATAGATAGTCAAAGAGATGGACAACTAGATAGATAGATAGATAGATAGACATATATATTTATAGATACAAAGAGAAATAGATAAACAAATAGATAGATAGATATATAGACAGACAGATAGATGGATGGATAGATATATAGATAGATAGATAGGTAGGTAGAAAAAAGATAGATGGATATATAGACATATAGTTATACAGACAAATAGATTGAAAGATAGATAAATTGCTCTACAAATATATAAATACATTAAAAGATATATATATTGACAGATAGATAGATAGATAGATAGACAAATAGATAGACAAATAGATAGATATATATATTGATAGATAGATAGACACACAGACAGATAGATATATAGATAAACACATAGAAAGATAGATAAATAGATTCATAGATAGAGAGATAGATAGATAGTTATATAGATAAAAAGATAGATAGATAGACATAAAGATAAACAAATAGATAGACAAATTATTAGATAGATATATAGATAGATGAATACAATGATAGATAAATAGATTAATAGATAGATAGATTGATTGATAGATTGATAGTTACATAGACAAATAGATAGATAGATATATAGAAAGATATATAGATATATAAATAGATAGACATATAGATAGATAGTTAGTTAGTTAGATAGATAGTTGATAGATATATAGATTGACAGATAGATAGACAGATAGATAAAATGATAAATAGATAGATAAATGGATAGGCAGATAGATACACATATAAGCAAACAGATAGACATATATATAGAAAGACAGATAGTCAGATATATACATAAATTGAAAGTCAAGTATATGAAAAATATATTAACATACAGATAGACACACATATAGATAGATAAATATACAAACATATAGATAGATATATAGATAGATAGACAGATTAATTGATTGTTATATACATAGTTAGATAGATAAATAGATAAACATATATATATATAGATAGATAAATAGATATAACAATAAATAAAGAAATAGATAGATAGATAGACAGAAAGAAAGGCAAATATTTCGACATATACATATCTAGACACGTAGACAGATAGATAGATTGACAGATAGATAGATAGATTGGTATATTGATAGACAAACAGATAGATATATAGATAGAATTATAAATAAATTGATAGATAGATAGATGGAAAAATCGATAGATAGATTGATAGACTAATAGATAGATAAATAGATAGACAAATAGATATAAAAATAGATAATAAAATAGAAAGATAGACATATAGAAAGATAGATAGAAAGATATATACAAAAATTGTTAGAGAAATAAATAGACTGATAGAAAGATAGATAGATAACTATATAGATAGATAGATATATATATATATATAGTTAGTTAGATAGATAGATAGATATACAAATAGATAGATAGATAGATAAATAATAGATAAATAG